>WUAP02157230.1:0-10240 GCA_015163945.2 Stichodactyla helianthus
ACAGGTTTTTCAAAACCAATACCAAGCAAAACTATGCACACTTCCTTATATGGAGTGTAATCTAGTCAAACCTGTTTTGAACAAAGGAAATGACGCACTTCCGTAACAAACTCAAACTCCTCTATGTTTGCCAACTTCGTTGACAATAACAAAAGAAGAAAGAAAAAAAAAAAAGAAAAGAAAAGCAATTAGGTAATATTAGTGACAATAACTAGCGTTTGTGCCGCTAAATCGGAATCTCTAATGAACTATTAAACCCAGGTAGCCTCCTCCGCAGGTATCTCTAGTTTCTTTTCTTTCTTTCTTGCTTTCTTTTTTTTTCCCCTCCACTGGGATTCCTCTGTAATACAGTTACTTTTCTCTTTTTTCTTTTCTGGGCTTCCTGTGCAATATCATGAGAGAGAGACTGAGGAGAGTTAAGGAGTGAGAGGGGGAGAGGGATGAGAAAGGAAGGAAGGGAAAATGCTTGCCAAAAGGTACACATCGTCATTAGTCTGCGTATCCCTAACGCGCATGACAAACTTGACTTAATAGGGAAGGTAGAGTCATTCTTCGCAAGGCAAAAGATATATACCCCACCTTACCTGTTTGTTTGTATGTATGTATGTCTGTCTGTCTGTCTGTCTGTCTGTCTATCTATCTATCTATCTATCTATCTATCTATATATATATATATATATATATAATAAAAAAGTAATGTCCTCATCGACTATGAAAGTGCTCAATAGATTAAACTAGAGCTGTGTATACATAGATTTTTGGATTGACTACTTGATCTTAAACTCTGAGTAGCTGTTATTCTAAGTCTTGTACGATTTAGAGTGTTGTGTCTTGATCATGCCATGTTTTTTTATTTCGGTCCTCAGTCCAAAATGTTACTGTATTCGGTTTGCCAACCCATAATATTTGCTGTGTCTGTCAATTAGCTGTCACTATATTTCCTCACATCGAATCATACTCGTTGAATAACATACTTTAGTAGGAGGAAGGAGCATTAAAGTTTGGTGTCGCGACAGCACGTGGCCACTACATGTTCATTAGTAGCCCACGCACAGATAGCCTGCATTGCATCAGAACAATCTGTTTGTTCAACACACAAGTTAAGAACAGACAACTTTCTACCTTTTTCTAGCTAACTACGAATTCTCGCACATGTTCCGTTCTCATGAGCAATGGCCATACGGGCCGAAATATCATGCATGTTTTCAAGTAATATAGGCTTGTTCATTGAGATATTGTTGTCATAGATAGGCGGTCATCAATGAATCATTCCGAATATTCGCCCTCAACCCCGTAATGCAGATTCCTTGTCTTTCACTTCAATTCTTTCGAGTCAAACAGTCCTTTTATCAGTTGGGAGAACCTACGTAGCACGCAGTTGATGTAATGTATTCATAAAATCTATTGTTGTCTATTGTCTTTCTAGCTATTGTATTATGTGTTGTTCATTGTATTTTTATGAATACATTACATCAACTGCTTGCTATGTAGGTTCTCCCTTTATCCCTTTATTTCAGTTTTAATTAATGTTTGAAGCATGCGCAGCATATGTTAGATGGACAGAAAAGGTCTCGCCCTCCAGTCAGCCAAACCACTTCAAGATGTTAGTTGTTCCTGTAACTTGGTTGGCACTTTTGTGCATCTTGCTCGCCATTGTGGCAAACTCAAACTCAGAAGGTCAAGGTAGGAGTGGTTTATAATTCTAGCGAAGATTTTTTCTTCTTCCTCATATATTCTTTTATGAAAAGAAAAGAAAAGTTTTGTTTCAATTCAGTGTATGAAAACTATTCAAAGACTGATTTAGACCGTGTTTAGATCTATGAGTGTTTCATTGAGAAGCTCAGCCTACATTAGCCACGTCGAAACAATAATTAGCGGTCATTGTTAAAATCTTTACCCAACCTACATGTAGGTTAACGCTCTAGTTTAAACACGTACGTCCTTAGAGGAAGATCCCTGCCGTTTGTAAATTGAGTAAGGCCAGCCGTTTTTAAATATTTTTTTTGCCTTGAACCGTCTTTTAGTTATACTTAAAATTATGTTTCTCTAGTATTGATTAAAACCTAAAAGTCCCAAGCTTTCGGACAATCGTCCATCATCAGGGTGATCATAGATGAGCAAAATACAATATATATAGATAGAGCGAAATTTCAATAACAATAGTGTAAAATAAATATAACTCAAAGTCCAAATCATGAAAATATTTGAAAAAAATTTTAGTTGTTGAAGAGCTGGCAAGCCAGCTAATCTTTTGACCAAGGAGACTTGCGCCAAGGAACATCTTGTCAAACTTCGTCGACAAAAGACGAGCAAAAGAACTTGTATTGTAGATATTGCTTTTAAAAAGACTATTATCGTATCTTAGAACCCGAAGAACTCAAGCAAACAGCCAAGCGCGTCATCAATGGTGTAAACGCTAGGTTCGGCGAGTTTCCTTGGCAGATTTCGTTGCGTGTTCGTGGCAGGCATACGTGTGGAGGATCCCTTCTCAGCACAAACTGGGTAGTGACTGCTGCTCACTGCGTTGATCAAAATCCCTCTGCTAGTCTTTACACCGTTCACCTTGGTATGTTGTTGAAAATTCTGTAAATATCAATGGAATATAATTGCTGAATAATTTTAGCATGAGTTTGTTTAAAACCTTAACTAAACGTCTCAGCGTCTATTTGAATATCTATGAATTAAAGAGCTTTCGTTATGAATTAGGAATAAAAAAAATTCAAGATTCTTATTCATTATTCGTACTGTAGCTGTACCGTACTTTACGGTAACCGTGACTACACGCTGTGATTGGATGATATACACACGTACAATGGGAAGCCATTTCAGTGTTACTGCATACCGTACCGTGTATGTATGTGCTGTTAGACATTACTGAACTCTCCCACATGTACTTACAAGAAAACCGCTCCATCACTTTGTAGCTTCGGTTCAAATATCTTATAATTGTGTTTGCGAAAACTCAGACAGATGATGACTTATCCTTAGTGCTCTATTAGTCTATTGTCGTGTATTTTTAATATGTTATATTTCCCCCCGGTTTACTCCTTTCTGTAATCACCAGGTGCCTACTATTCGACATCCTCAGTTTCTGGAGAGCAGATTCGTCGAGTAAGCAAGCTGTATTATCACTCATATTTCAGCCGAGGTCATTTCAGACATGACGTTGCTCTTCTGCAGCTTGCTCAGCCTGTTACATTGACAAACACCATTCAAACAATTTCTTTGCCAGCACAAGGAAGCAAGATCACTCCTGGTACAAACTGCTACATATCGGGTGAGATAACCGATTAGTAAGGTACTTGTGCCGAGCTAGAAGATTAGAGACCTATAAAGTGCATCATCATCATCATCATCATCATCATCACCATCATCAGTCATCATCATCAATAGTATTCGGCCAGGAACTTTTAACTGAAAAAACGTGGGCAATTGTGTCGGCGGCGTTAATTGCAATGATCTTGTGAAACCTTTATCGTGACATACGTTTCAGAAAGTAGAAAGCAGTTCTACTTGTGCAACTGAAACTTGTTTGCTTGATTTCTTATTTTCTTGCTTGTTTATTTACTTTCTTCGCTTTCTTTCTTTCTCTCTTCTTTCTTTTATCTTTCTTTCTTTTGAAAATATTAGCTAATCTACTCGATATACATATATGTCTAGGGTGGGGCCGAACATATGCCGGTGGACCAAGTGCCACTACACTGCAGAAAGCCGTCTTACCCATCGTCCAGGATTTGCACTGTTCACGGAGGAATAACTATTTGATGGAAGTAGACCCCAATACCATGTTATGCGCAGGAGGACAAGGCAAAGGTGGTTGTCAAGGAGACAGTGGCGGTCCTTTTGCATGTTATGAAAGTGGAAGATGGATATTGCGAGGTATCGTGAGCTGGGGCCATCTTCAATGCGACACAAGTCATTATACTGTCTTTGCAAGAGTGAGTAGTTTGGTTAACTGGCTCCATCAAACTGCGAGGACCGGTTAAATGAAAAAGATAACAAGGTAAGTAAAGACGTATTTCCAGGGCCATTATTATCATCATCATCATCATCATCATCATCATGAGTTATGATCATATATTATTATTATTATTATTATTATCATTTTATTATTATTATTATCATTATTATTATTACTGTTATTATTATTTTATTATTATTATCATTATTTTATCATTATTATTTCCTTTCTATTCCAGATGACGGATGTTTGACTGATTTGCCTATGGATCTAAATAACAAATAAGCTAAAAATCAATATCTCAACGAATACATTCGTACTAAATAATGTAACGTAACGAACTGCTAAGTAAAGAAGTGTAACGCAAAGAATGCAACCAAACGTAACGAAATGAATGTAACGCAATGTAACATTATGCTATGTAATTTATTATATAGATATCAATGAATATCAGGATTTCTCCTGTTTTTAAAACTTCCTACACGTACAGTGCAGATATCATTTTTATCCTTCACATGTGAAGATATCACTGTTGCCATGACTACCCTCGTATCAACCAATCGCAAATGGCCTTAAAATTTTTCCTTGATCCTGGATATTTCATTGATCTATAAAATATACAGAACACTAAATTAAAGGTATTTTACAGCAAAATAAAATTCGGACTCTCCGTGCACCATGTAATATGCTCTATGTAACGTAACGTGTCATGTAAATGACAAATGGTCCTATTCCAGACGACGAATTCCGATCATGCTTTGGCTGATTTGTAATGCGGTGTAACGTAAGTAACGCAACGTAACGCAATCTTGTGCCCTGTCATATCATTTAAGCAACAAATGGTCCTATTAGTAATAAACGCTTGGAGAGATCAATTGATCGAGTCTTGTTGATCATTTTTGGGTCATTAAGCTAGATTAACCACCCATCTTCTTCTACTCTTTTCCTCTTTTCTTCTCCTTTCTCTCTCTCCCTCTTTTTTCTTCCTTTCTTTTTTCTTCTTCTTCCTCTTCTTTCTCTTTTGGGAAACATGGATGATGTGCGCTTTTAATGCGCCGCCTCTCACTAGTATTTCTCGTGTGGAAACATGAAGAAAGATGATAGAAAAGATCACCAAGAAATTAAGTAAGCAATAATATAATACTGATTGAAAATTGTAAGGATGGCTCAGTTGGTTAGTGCGCTGCATCCATAGTTCGATTCCCAGTGACCTCGTATCCTTGTTTCAACTTCTTTCCATTCCATTGCGATTTTACAGCATACGATTTTTGGAGGATTCTGTGGGCTGCCTGCGTATTCATGAAATTGCGCATGCGCACATCAAGAGTCTAATTAGAACTGTCAATCAAGCAAACTGTGACATCACTCGTGTATATTATGACGACACGCGCGTTCGATTAATAAACACTTTTTTTTCAATGTCGTGCATCATGCAAAGACAAGCGTAAAAAAAAGAAAGCCATGAATCGAATTAGAAATCTTTTTGGAAGTTTAAACACGTTTGTGCGAGGGACGTTCAACTATGTTATCGGCAATAATAACGGCCAAGAAACTCAGCCAGCATACCAGGAAGAATCCAGAGAACATGACAATGATGTGGTTGAGGCTGTTGCGCGCCCGAAGTGGAATTCTAAAGGAAAGAAAAAGAAGGCAAGAGGAAAGAAGAAATCTGCAAAAAGAAATAATACACCAACTAAGAGACATCCTCGACAAAAGCAGGTTGGTTTAGTGAAACAGCCTCAGTGTTTTCAGAAAAAAAAGAAAATCAGAAAGTTAATGTGAATGGTCAAACTATCATTTCTTTGAAATTCTCAACGGAAGATAAACGGAAAAAAGAAAAAAAAAAAAGGAAAGTATTCGGTTTACCGCAAAATGAGATAGTGTATTGCGCAATGATAAATAAACATCTTTTCAATGGCTGTTATTACAGCTGAGCCCGCAATAAGATTTTTTTGTTTTAAGAATCATTCAAGCGAGGCTATCGGGTCAATACAATGCTTAATGGCTCATTTGCATCTTATCCGCATGCAGCCGTAATAACAGCTATTGGAATAGACAAATGCGCACATTCCTTTCAACAATTTTTCAAGTATTCTTCAACGATTCGTCGTATTTTAGTAACCTTTTTCAGTGAAAGACTAGAAAACTTAAGAAATTTTCATCGTATGAAAATCGATCTCAAAATCTTTTTGCAGATCACTGTTAAGATCCCAAAAGGACCAGAACCTTTAAATCAGCAAGATCTATTTAGGATTCCCGCCAAATCTCACGCTCCAATCAATTGCTCCGATGGATTTGTAAAGCATTCAGATGAGCTCATAATCTCTGAAAAAACGGTGCCTTTAGAGAATGCCATTAAATATGGCAATAAAGCGGAAGTAATAGATGCCGGAAACAAACTGGCAAATCGTCTGCCTAAACAGGAGAAAATCCTTCCCTCGATATGTAACCAGACAGAAAATGTAGCTGGTGATCGAGGGGTGTTGGGGAAACCTGTGGAGGGTAATGTATTGCTGATCAATGAGGAAAACAGTTCGTCCATTGACAGCAAAAAAGATGACATCAAGAAGCCCTCCACGAAGCAGAAGCACCCAAATGAGGGCACAAAAACAACCATTGAGGATAGATGTCAGAAAGACGGGCTCAAGCTTCCTGACATTCGCTCATGCCAGGGCTCACTAGTAAGCCAACCAATAAGCTGCTCCGTTAGGAACCCAACGATGGCGATGGCTCTTCCAAAGCAGCTGAGAAGCCGCATACCAAGTCTTCTGACACAGGTACAAAAACGGGCCTTTTTGAGCACGCTTGAAACTATCCAAGAAAACGGGGATGAAAAACACTTTAACAGCCAATCGCTGACGGAGGGTGAAGACAAGAAGTTAGGGAAAAATGCTGCTGAAAATCACCGAAATTCAGAACAAGACGTGCGTACATTTTTTAAGGGAAAGCGTGAACACGTGCGCAGCGAGTCTACACCAGCCCTGAACTCTCAGGCATCCCAACTCCTGAACAAAGTCAGCGATATTAAAACAAAAGTCGAAGCAAAAGCTTTAGGTAGCGTTGAGATAACACAAGGCAAAGAAGCGGAAGAGAAACACACCAACGCTAAATCCAAGAAAGAGAAGAGCAAGAAGAAGACTACGACAAAGGCCAAAGCGGGTCGAGAACCAAAGGACAACGAGGTAGCGGAGTCCTTCCAACCATGTACCCAAGGGAATCTTGACCCGATCTCAGTCAATGGAAAGAGCCCTTTAGAGAGATTAAGGGAAATCGAATCAAAACTTCTTGCGCAAAAGCAGGTACAATTTGGTAAAGTGTTTTGCAGAAACAACAAGGTTGCGCCTTTGAGCACGGAGCTTGCAGGATTGAAGAAGCCCGAGATTCGGAAGGACATCGACTCTTCACTTCAGTCTTCCAAAGTAAAACCGTTGCTTCACCCATTGGGAACAGAGAAACCGCACACAGATATAGCAAAGGTATTTCCAAGTTTACCTTCTGTAAAAGCGCCTGCCGTTCTTCCAGTTTCATCCGCACTTCCTCGTATTATTCGTCGATGTCAAAGCCCCAAGATCTTTAACACTGCTGCAGACCAAGAGACGAGAGACCACCGGTGTGCAGGGTTTGACCTTAGACTGTTTGAATACGAACCAAGCGACGAAGAAGAACAACTAGAGAAGGTTAACATGTACAGAAGTAAAACTGCTGAAAAGGAGAGAATGGAATCTCACATTGCGCCAGCTTTTGTTTATGAACCGAGCGACGACGAGGAAGAGAAAGACAAGCTTAAACAACTACCGAAACCGAAGCGCAAATTCAGCGTTCAAGATAGATTGCGCATGGGTAAGAAGGTGAGGTCATTCGATAAAGGGTGCAGAGGAGACAGAAGTCAAGCTAGCAATGCAGGTAACTAATGCTCAGTTATTATAGTTAAGCTACTTTAAAATAGTTGCTGAGAAAGTGTTCGGAATCTGTTTGGTCTGATAAAAAGCGCGTACATTACTATAGTTGCGAACTGATAATATCCGTCTGGTAGTCTTAGCTAGCACTAGGTTTTTGGTTTATGTGCATTTGCTCGGAGGGAGGAGTGGCTGTGTCAATGGAATAGAGATCAGAAGCCTTATGTATTCCCTTGAACGTATAAGCATCACATTATTTTGAAATTGATACGCAACTGAAAATGTTATTAGACCTGCAGTCCTATGTTGCGCTGCCCAACAAACACCTGAAAGCATACCTCATACACACCTTTCGGGATTAATTCCTTCATCTTTTTAGAACCCGAAGATTTTTCATAATCAAAATTCTGACTAGATTTGAGTTGCTTCCTCAATCTCATTTACTTAAATGGCCTTCATATTTCTTGGATTCCCATTTCAGATGAGTATTGTAGACCTACTGAGAAAGTAGCAAGGGCTGATACTTTGAACGTAGCTTTAGATGTGGTTCCAAGACACATGGGAGAGCGGTCTATGATAAACAATAACTTAAACTACGCAAAAATAGCACATGCTACGAAACAACAGGAGCAAAGACGGGTACTGCCAAGCTTAGAACCGAGAGGCCAAAGTTTTATGGCAAGGACAGACACCCAGCTCCTTCAAGATCACTATGATCTTAAGGTTTGGGATCTATTCGATTTTGAAGACGCGAGCGAATGGCAACTCTAAGGAGTAATGGACATCCAAAAACAATCCCTTCTCAAACATTCACCATGAGTAAGTTTACTGTCTGATGAGTGATACAGCCAACGAAGGGGTGGGATAAGATCCTTTTTTATTCCATCTAAACTATTCAAGGCGTTCCACAAAGAATAGGATTGGACGGCATTTAAAAACACGAACCCCCCTCCCCCCCCCAAAAAAAAACAACCAACCAACCAAACAAAAAAACAAAAAAACAAAATTACTCCACATGCATTCCGTAACAAATCATAGTACATTTGTTCTATAATTTTTATATAAAATACTTGGTCTACGCCTGGATATGTTTTTATTCAAGTATACGACTGTTAATTATCCGCTTATTTTTCACTCTAATTTCCTTTAAAAAACAAACAAACAAACAAACAAAAAACGTTTTAACAAGAGTGTAAAATCCTGTGAATCTAAAATGTGGTCAATAAAATTCTTTAGACTATAGGAAACCGTCATTATTCTGTTCTTTTCTTTGTTTTTTTTTAAAACTGCTCTATAAAGGCGCCTTCAAAAAAGGTTTATCCCAAAAATAATCTCTGTATTATTTATTAATATTCGAAAGCAATAAGTATTTCAGTTTATTTTATAATTTCACTTTGATTTGAATTAAGAATAGCATTAGATGATTACATGTATGACATCAAGGTATGACTAGAACATTTAGATAAATTTTATTAATTTATTAATTTTGTTAATTTCCCCATTCATCTAAAGTAATTAATTTGCAAATCTATGTTCTTAATTCTAAGGCACGCACAAAACAAGGAGACAAACAAGGAGAACTCTGGTCTAGTTTGAATGCAAACGACACTATAAGGCAAGGACAGGTTTTAGTACCCAAGCTAGACCAGAATGCACCTTGTTATCTGAGCATGCGTACTTGATTGATAATCACGTCACGTTACCTAACAATTACGTCGAGTGAACATTTCACATCATTGATCAAATTATTAATTTTCTTTTCACTGTTTTTGCGTCACCAAGAACGAGCTACAGAATTAAAGCTCTTGAAAGATAAATTAGCAAAAGATGTGAATTATACAGTTATCTTTCTTAACAAAGCCTTTAACATTTATTACAACTATTCAAAACAGTTTTCACTGTTTGGAGAACCTTTAAAATCTAGTCTCGGTTAACGCGAACAACTTCACGAGTAAAGCGAGATTTTCTTCAAAAACCAAAGACCAAAAATCCGGAAGAAAGTTGTAAGACCGTTAAGAAATTATTCACAATTTTTTTTATAATTCCTATTTGTAGTTTCAAGATTTTCAACTTCAAAATAGTTTCGAAAACAGGCTGACAATCGAAGCTTTACGATTATTTTATGAGCTCACATTCAGATAACTATCCCCCCCACATTTCATGTACAGGCCTAGGCTAAGAAGAAAACGATACGCCGCAAATCATTTCTCTAGGCAGGAAATTCGTTCACTCGCAAACTATTCTTTACTTTTTCTTCTGGTGAGGGGGGGGGGGGGGGGGGGGGTGAGACTCTTTTTTTTTTCAGAAGTAAAAAATTATAAAAAAAAAAAAAAAAAAAAAAAATTTAACCACTGCAAAAAGAAAGATTTCTTTTGTTATTTAG
>WUAP02157241.1:0-10237 GCA_015163945.2 Stichodactyla helianthus
CCAAATGATTTAGTTCCACATCTAACTGATGAACACAAAAGGTTGTTAAGGCAAATAACTGGCGTAGATATATAATTAAAAAAACTGAAAAATTCATCAACGTTAAATCTTGATGAATTGGTAATTCTTGCGTTTCGAGTTCTCTTCTGTTTACTTCCTGTGAGCCAGGTCGATTCCCCTTTTACCTCCTTCACGGATCAGAGAAGGAAAGGAGACTCTGCTCGCAGGGTATCTGCTGCTGTGGGTAGCCTCAATCATATGAATAAATTCTTTTTAACTGCAAAAGGCTATCGTGACTGAGGAATCTAGAATATATGCTTTTTCTCTTATTCTGTGTATGCGTTTTTTATTTATTTTTAAATTGAATTTTAATAAAAATAGAAAAACATATCATATGCATTTGCTCGACCCACGCCATAATACCCACGACCCACGACCCGCACGACTCTCCTGAGAACCTCACAGTTGATCATCTGATGGAAGTTTTTGGAGAAGGAAGGGCAAGTATTTTCTAAATGTCTTGTAAGTCAGTTATCTTCTTCATCTTGCCTCATGCAATTGGTAAGAACTTTGATTTTAATTTCAACTGTTTGTTTTATAATTGCACTACATGTACAAAACTGCAAAAAGGATATAGTGATTTTGTTTATTTTGGTTTCATTTTATTTCAGAGTCATCAAGGACCTGCCTCGCGAATTGGGAGTGTCTGACAAAGGGTCTAGGCATGATACCTTAAGATTATTGAAAAACGCAATAGGAGCTCCTGAGGCTTTCGTAAAAGTTTTCAGCAAGGTCCATGACGGCTTAGGTTTGTTTGTTCTGTAGCTGTCTTTGTCAAATAGGATTGATAAAACCATATAATATGTTGTTGTCCCTAGAATGGGAAAGATTAACATGGACTGAAACAGTCACTTCCACAGGCAGATCTCAAGGGCATAGTTATTTACTTTTAAGTCTTAATATTGGACCAAAGTGTTCACCATACTCACTTGATTCGGTTGTATCTAGCTCGATGTTTCATTGATAGTTTTCATACTGTTAAACGCAATATGTGTTTCATGTTTTACTTGTCTATTCTTAAGAGGATGGTGTGGAATCATGTAGACATAAGTGTGCTATGGACTAAATGGCTTCTGCGTCAAGAGGGTGTACTACACCGGAGACCATGTGGATTTACTGAAAAGCGTCAAGATCCAACCTACTGTTACAGTGGTTGATTTTACAGTGGAATTTAAGGTTCTCAGAAATGTTTTCATCACATGAAGGAAGGATTGCTGAGTTGTAGGTGGATAACATTTTGGCTGCAAAAAACGGAACGCTTGTGGTCCAGTGGCCATGATCATTCAGGTTCGGCTACCCCAAGGCCTGCTGCAGATCCTTCATGTGAACTACATCCAATAACCAATGTGCCAGACCACTACGCCCTGTTCGACTCTTTTCATGAAGACAATTCCAAAGATTCCCAAGACCTCCTGAGAAGAGGGTCATTTGTACCCCAACTGGAGGGTGTCAACACTGAAGTTGCAGAACAACTAAATTTCAAAAGGAATAAAGACAACTACTTTAACTCTCTGATGACACCACATAACAATCTTTTTATTCACAGATTTTCTGTTCATTTTTTAAACAGAAGCATCATCAACATGGTGTTGCAGCGACATACTAGAGAGGTAAGCAATCCTAATTTATATGTTTGTACACTTAAACAAAATTTCTTTAGGTCTTTTTAGACCGTGCCTTTTGGCTGATCTGTATCATGTCTTTCTTTCTCTCAGTTTGGAGGAGACCTGTCTTTGGATTGCAATGGTCAACTTGTCTTGTCTCTAGTTGACTTAATACCTAGACCCTAGACCTCCCAAATGTTTACGCCTTCAAAATATTTTTAAAGATATGGAGACAATTCCAAAGATGTCCAAGACCTCCTGAGAAGAGTGTCATTTGTACTCCAACTGGTCATGGAGGGTGTCAAAAGCCATCCCTTTCCAGCCAGTAATCCTCTGAACAATGCACCAACACTGTCAGCACCAGCCAGTACCCCGCTGAACAATGCACCAACACTGTCAGCACCAGCCAGTACCCCGCGGAACAATGCATCAACACTGTCAGCACCAGCCATTAACCCCAACAGGCTGCAAACAGAATCAACGGTTGATCCTGCCATCCACTTTGATTTCAAGATTAGGTAAAATTGACTTTATATGTTCTATTTTACGTTAGTTAGTTGTATAAACAATAAGATCTCATTTCAGTAATTTTCCACAATCTCAAACTTAAAATTCATACTCTAAAGACCATAAGCTCCACCCCTAGTATGCCAAAACCCCTATGACATACCCTATAGTTATTTCGCCTCTTTAATAAGTCAACCTTGGTTTATTCTTTGAAATATTATGATAAGAAGATACTTTATAACCTTAACTTTATATTTGCAATATTTTCATATATAAGTCTTAGCTCTATCTATACTTAATCACTATGATTTTCAATCGTATACTCGATGCTAGAATATCGAACTTAGGAATTTAATTATTCCTTTAGCCAATAATAGCTTTACGATTTTACCAGAGATATCTTAGATTGACACCTGTCTTAGAATCATTATAAATATAGCTTACACAGGGGCGGATTTAGGGGTGGTGACGGGGGTGATAAGTCACCCCCCTTTTTGGCCAGTAAAATATATATTTTTGATCTTGACATCAGCATTTTAGAAATATATAAAATTTTTAAAAGTTTTCATTTTTTCGTCGAACGTCGTTAGTTATCCGTTAGTTATCTGTTATTTTAAACCAATTACGGATCACATAAAACCCCTTTGCACACCGTACATATAATAAAGTACATCCAACGTTTTGAGATTTCAGTCACCCCCCTCTCAAAAATCCTGGATCCGCCCCTGCTTACATGTAATAACCACTAGCACTATTAGTAAACACTACTAGAAGTCAGAGTCCAATAAAGATCCTGGCCCGACTCTGCCGAGAGGGTTAATCCCATAACAATATCACTTGCTGCCCTAGTTGTCATGTACACCTTTATAGAAAGACCATTTACAGATTGCAAAACCACTTTATTCAGGACGATGTATATACTAGCATCACACTACCTTAGAGAATACGGATTCACGTTCAATTTATGCTAATTAATAACAATGATGATGGTGCAAATTGAAAGAAAAATACTTATAAATATACACTAATAATCATCTAAATCCAAATCAAAAAGACAAAGATAACATTTTTGTTGTTGTTAGTGTACACCATGGTGTTCCCGAGGTAGTAATATATCAAAATGTATCAACAACGGTCCTCAGTATTACTTTCAAAAATATAAGCAATTTTCCAAGATGAGTAATTTCAAATAATTATAGTTCATTTATATAGTGCACATGTACGTCTGGTATTCAAGGCGCTGTACAAAGAGACAGAGTGGCACAGGGGTTACGCGTGACGCGTGACTCGGGCTAAAATTAGTCCCTGATACCCGAAAACAGCAAATCAACTAGAGCGTGATTCGTGAATTCCAGATTAACCGTGGCGCGTAATTTTTATCATGAAATGTGCGTGATTCGTGAATGACTAATTCGATTTCGTTAAAAGTCATATTATTGGCATTTTACGTGATACCCTGGGTAGCAGAGGTTCGAGAGGGGACTGGGGAGGAGGGAAGGCTTTTGATTCACGATACTGCCTCAACAGCCCATGCCAGCTTTCGAAGGGACCGACGCTTACGTTCCCATGTGTTCCAACAATTAGGAAAATTGTCATACAAAAACTAGAACATAAAGAGTGGTTACAAAAGAAATTCTAGAATGTAACTCCCATCCTCTCTCAACATTGACAAGGAGAAAAGGTCAGGGTGTTCGATCGGAATAATAAAGAATGGTAACTTGCAGTTGTTGCTATGCTAACAGGGTTTTTTTTTTTTTTGTTAGTGTTTGTTAATACTGACATAACACTAGCTACATGCACTTGCTGAAACAACTACTATAACCATACTTGCTACACTAGCTTAAGGTGAACTGGGGTGTCAGCTCATAAACGTGAAACGTAATACTATGCGACAACTTCGAGACAGTTATCATCAAGGAAATTCAGACCTAAATTGGTACTGAGATCTTAATTGTTTGTGTTAGTGAAAAGGTAAAAATAAAACAGGCATAACTGTATATAACATGGGTGAAATACAACACGATTACAATATAATGAATAACTTTCGATTAATGCATGGGCCCGACTGGACTTGATGGCAACCCCATGCTCGATTTCTTACCTTTTATATACCAAATTTTGACCAAAAGGGGGGAAAAAAGTCCCTTTCACATACAATCCTATGACAAAAACGGCTGTATATACGTACTATGAGTACGTACCTGCGCGTTCGGCCTGAATGGTGACTTTCCTAGGCCTTTTTGGGGTAAAATTTCCCTTCTATACTCAAAGTCACGAGTTCCCTGCCCTTTTCTGTAAATACATTGAGAACATATTATATAATTTATACTTTTATACGATTGTAATAATATTTTTTAGATTAAGCGCCTTAGAATTTTTAATAAGGCGCTATAGAAGTTTAATAAATTATTATTATTTAATAAAATTGGGAATTCCCTACCTCACTTATACAGTTTAGCCTCGAAAAGGTACCCCTTTCGGAGCATCCCGTACAAATATATAACCAAAACAGGGGCGGATCCAGGATTTTTTTGAGGGAGGGGTGCACCATTTATGTTCGGGACTCGAGCATCAAAAATAGATAATAATAAAGGCATAATTGACCGTAAATCGCTCATCTCAGGGGGGTGCGCACCCCCTACACCCCATAGCTGGATCCGCCCCTGCAAAAGAACCGTTCTTTCGCTGACAAAGCAGTACAAAGAAGAACAAACCTCCCTTTTTTATTTTCTTTCCTTCCTCTTTCTTTCTTTCTTTAGAAGATGCATTCACAGGTGGTATAATCAAAATGTGAAAACATGTCATAGTCGAAAAGGCGGCACAATTTGACAGCTTTTGGTAATCGCTTCATGTTCTACAAAAACTGGCAACATGGAATGGTTATACTAGAATACAATAGATCGGTGCATAATTCTCGCTCCCGTTAAGAGAAGCCTGGTTTTCACTCTAGCGACGCAAGCATACGCGCAAAACACATAGCGTTATTTGTAAATTAGAAGACATAACGTAACATGATCGCAAGCACAAACATACGTTTGCATCGACCTTAGTAGAACACTTAGTGGTAGGAGAATGATGATGAGAAAATTGGGATATGTGTGTCTTAAACGTTTGTGACTTTGGATTTGCCTAACTTACATAGTATGTATTGTATTTCAAGATTTGCAAAAACGAATATAACAGTATTTCCAACCATATGAAACATGCGCATAACTCAGTAAAAGTGAAAGTAGAAGACATAAAGAAAGAAAAGCATCAGGAAAGTAACGAAGGCAATCAGCAAGTGGAAAAGAAGTTAAAGTCCTTAAAACGAAAAGCCTAATCTTAATTTAAAAATAAATTAAAACAAATTTAATGTGATATGAATCAACAACTGGTGGTGTTGTATGACCTTCACATTTGTAACACAGACTATTCATCATGTATTCCTCACATGCGTAATGATCACATGTTGATTTTTGGTGAGTAAAGACAACCCTAAGGTATTCCCTAAATGGCATCTATATAAGGGAGTGTTCATAGCTTATCTAGTGGGGAACTGTGGGGATTTAGGAAGGGTTTGGCAATTTTTCTTCCTTTAACATTTAAGGGGGCCTAAAGTAACGACTCAAAAAGGCGGGCCAGCAAAAAACATCTAACATTAAAAATTGATTAATGGATTGTTGCTCGCCATTATTATTATATTATAAGTATTCCCGAACAACTAATTCAACTCCAGCTCAAATAAGTGATTTATACCCACCATACTCAATTTCAGTACAGTCACATAGATTTGAGCCTTGAGGCCAGTCAATGACAATGAATTGACTGTATATTCTGCAGCGGAAAAAGAGGTCTATCACATGTTGTCCTCTCAAGGGGTGTGCATGGGTTGGACAACGCTATGATTACCATTCACCAAAGGTCCATACTATCAAGATAGGTTTAAAAAAGTACCTCTCACTAATTAAAAAAAGAACATGAATTTGAGTAGAATGGTTCTTTCTATATTATAAAATGCATATATTGTATTATCCATAGCAGTCAGTGCATGAAAGTAATTCATTTATAATCTATTATAATTCAGTCTCATTGTCAGTGATCTATGTTTTATCGAAAGTTCATATGGAAAATAAATAAAATAAATAAATTTTTTAAAAATGCTGCATATTACTATAGTACTCTTTACATTTGACTGTCATGTGTAGAACTTTACTATTATCTTCCATTCTTATTGTCCTGCTCATTACAAATTCAAGATCTTTACTTTATAGCCAGTGTGATGCCTTAGATCAAGGGTTGTCATTGCTTTTTGTAAATATAACTTGACATGTACATTATCCCCTTCTAAATATACTTGACTACCATGTAAGTATGGTAGTATGGTATGGTATGGTATGGTTGGGCCTATAACCCTTCTGGCAATATAGCATTGATTCTACACGGGGTCAGCTGACAACTGAATGACCCCAAAAACTACATAGTTTGAATGCTGTTTCTTGAAGTTGTAACCGGTTTTCCATACCATTGCTAATGACTTTGACGTCAGAGGAGTAATTTATTGGTCATTTGTTCCTTGAGTAATTTGAGACACAGGCTACTATGTGAAACCTAACTTGCAATCAATTCTATAAGTGCCATGGGGCGGAGGTAGGGGCAGCAACCTTTTTCAAGCAACACTTAGGGAACGTTTATTAATAATTAAAGGGTATGGGTGAGCAAATGAGGGGCCTTAAAATTTCAGTGTCCCTGCAACGCGACATCTTGAGTTAATTGATAACTTATTAGGGGGTTCAAAATGTGGGAACAGTGACAGTTTGTTTGCATTATGAAATTAGGAGTTAATATTGACTAAATGTAGGTGTTACAGAAACTTAGAAAATAATAAAGTAGCAATGTAAATACTGTCTGCTTTCATGTATTACATATACATTTTTCAATTCAATATATAAAACACACTTTACATTCTGCAACAATGCAAGTGACTGAACACAGATTATAATTATATATATAAGTTGAACTTTTCATCACCATAACCATAGCCATTACCACTGCCATCAAATAAATATTACCATCGTCAGCGTTATCATTATCATCACCATTACCACTCACCACAACATAAAGTGGCATGATTATTTTATAAACCTTGTTAAAAAAGATGCAGTAAGCAGTGCGCCTGGTGGAAACATCAGTTTCAAAAAGCCAAGAAACCAAACTTACCACAAGATAAGGCATACTCTTCGAGATTTGCAGGCATATTCTGAAAAAATCATAAATTTCTGCAATAAGGAACTTGCTGGAGGAAATACCAATGCTTAGGAGCACAGGTACCTAATCATTGAATAGGCTGTTGACGCTGTGTTGATTGAGCAGACAATTAGCTCTAACAACTTAACAGACAGACATGCTGGTTTAATTATAAAACGAGTATCAGGAGCCTGACAAAGAGTTTTGGAAGGGGGTGGGTATTATTCTGATGAACAACCTGGCATAATGTAGAGTTAGGTCCTTCCAATATGTTCTACATACTATTATATTCACCGAAGCTTAATTCAATAAACCCAAGGTAGACATTTACAGAGAGACCAATTATTCAGGAAAAAAACAAACTAGAATCACAATTGTGAAATACATATTATAAAATCACAAACACCTAGGCTAAGAAAACCCTGTAGACCTTCTTTTATTATGCCCTAAACAAGAGAAAATGTGGTAAGAGAAGGAATCCCTGGAACCCCATTATATCAGCCCTTCGTTCTATTTTTAGAACAAGACCTACTTGTGTGACTGGCTGTGGGACCTCGCCTCATACGATCTGACCAATCATGTTCCATTCTCAAAATAAATACCAACCTAAAAATAGAACGAAGAGCTGATATGATGGGTAAAGAACCCAGTACCAGGGATTCCTTCTCTTACCTCATTTTCTCTTGACCCTAAAGGTGACTGCATACAGACTGCTGACAGCAGCTGCAAGGAAACATTCAATTTCACATTTGGTGGTGGGGGTGGGCTACCTCTGGCGTACTTTGCTTTGAATACAGCTCTCTTACTGCAAAGACTCATATTACGTTTGGATTTGAGGTGTTTCTTCGTGAAGCCCGAGGACATGTCCAGTCCGCCATTTTGAACCCTCAAGATCGTCTTCAAAACTGTACTTCTTGCTCTCTCTTTTGCTGCTTTGTGGAAACGTCGAACTAAACCCAGGTCCTACTTACAAGTTTCTTTGTGGATTGTGGACCAAGCCCGTGAAAATAAATCAAAAGGGTATCCAGTGTGAAATGTGTGACATTTGGTTTCACACTCGTTGTCTGCAAATATGTTCTGAATTATAGGAATGAGCTTGGGAAACTCCTCTGCTGTTTGGATATTAAATGAGGAGTACCACATTCTAGGAGGGGGAGTTTTTACTGCAGTTTCTGATAACATTCTATCGGCATGTCTTGAGGAATTGGAAACAGACCCTGAAATACTTTGGATCAAGATAACTGTTGTTGGCTCTAAAGATCTATATGCGTGCTCATAGTATAGACCGGATGTAAAGGATGGTGAGAGTTTGGATTATCTCGGTGATTCTCTAAACAGAATCAGTAAAAAGAATTGGTATATCTGGCAACTTCAATTCTCCAGGCATCGATTGGCTAGAAATAACATCAAACCTGGTTGCCCATGTCCCAACCCCGGATCCCAACCATGAACAGCTCTTGGATATCTCAAAAATGATAATGTAACACAACTAGTTGATAAACCTACACGACTTAGCAAGACCCTAGATTTGTTTGTTACGAACAGTCACTTATCGAGTTTACCAAAGTAATCACAGGAGTGTCGGATCACGATGCTTTGGTCACAGAAGGGGACATATCCCCTGTCATCAACAAACAAAAGCAGAGAAAACACGAAAAAAGTTTTAGGATCATGAGGCGTAGTTCCATAAGGCCCAGGTCAAACGTCGAACTTCACATAAGCCGAACTCATTGAAAACAATGGTTAATAAGGCGGTCTTCTTTGATGTCATTAGGTTTGGCTGCCCATGTGAAGTTCGACGTTTGACCTGGGCGTTACTCCATCAAGATTGCTAGGGACAGAAACAACCTACCCTGGATAACGGCGGACTTAAAACGTATGATCCGAAATAGACACAAATAATCCCAAGAACAAAACTCAAAATCCTAGAGATATTAAGCACCATAAATGTTTAAAAAGTGAAGTCCAAAAAGAATCCGTCAAGCGTCAGCTCAAAATGTTTGACACAGGAGAAATGGCATGATGAATGATAAAATCTGATGTTTTCTAAGAGTTTGTGGGGAAAATGAGCTGGATGGCAAGAGCTTGCCATCCAACACATTTTCCCATACAAATCCTAATAAAATTCTAAATTTTATATTTCATGCCATTTTTACTGTGCCAAACATTTTGAGCTAAAACTTTACCTTCTTACTAATATGAAGGTGCTCTTTCCATTTCTGGAGTTTATTTTGACAATGGAGCTTGATTTAAGGGGATTGTGGTCACGTGACCTGTTAGTGCAAATGGTCTATTCTACATACATTCCCTAGTATAAGGTACAAGTACATTGCTTGGGCTTCCTGTGCGACCACTTAGCGGCCCCTAACAAGCGATATGAAGCACTAAAGAGCGTTTAGCGGCACCTGCAAGGTGAGATCATATATGGGGGATAGATAATAATAATAATAATAATAATAATAATAATTTTAAAATGATTGATTTGGATTAACATTTAAGAATAAACAGTGGAAACAAAAGTTGGACGTTTCGACGGAACGCTCCCATCATTTTCAACAAATTTATTGATTGAATTACAGTGTTTATATGATATAAACACTGTAATTCACTCAATAAATTTGTTGAAAATGACGGGAGCGTTCCGTCGAAACTTCCAACTTTTGTCTCTACTGCTTATTCTTAAATAATAATCACTTGATGACGTCAGAAAGTGGTGGGATGATCTCTCCGAAAATAGACCAGCACTAGGATACTTCCCTAATGCAAAAAAGTGCTGGTTAATCACTAAGCCTGAGAGAGAGAATGCTGCAAGAATGGTGTTTGCTGATACTGCGATTAAT
>WUAP02157252.1:0-10237 GCA_015163945.2 Stichodactyla helianthus
ACAACTCAGAAATTACTACTCTGCGAAGTTTCATGAAAATTCCATGTGCGGTTTTATTTCTTCGGAATTACCTTAAAAGTTTGGTTAGAGAGCATACGTCCTCCTCGGTCTCAGCTTCTATAATTTAACCCTTGGAACCCGACAACGTTTTTTGAATTTGGTGAATACTCAGGTGAACAAGGTATTAAAATTGAGAATACTCTTGGCCCTAGAATATTCAAGCTTTATGTAAAAGAGAAAGAAAAGAAAGAAAAGAAAAGGAAAAAGAAGAAAAGGAAAAGAAAAAGAAAAGAAAAGAAAAAAAAATGAAAGAAAAAAAATCCATTCATTAAGATAGCGTAGTCCCCACCCCCACATCAACGACGGCTTTAGGTGTGAAGTCTGATTACGTCCACATTAAAAGCTGCGCTGCAGGCCAGAAACTTTCGTAAACACGAGAAAGGGTGTTTCACCCGATACTGTGTGAAAATTAAAAAACCAGTTGGCTGACGCAATGGAGGACTGGAAACGAACTCTAGACGCAAGCATTATGGGACTGAATTAAGAGAGGAAATCAGTCAAGGTGATTTTGAAGGCATTTATTTTCAAGCTGAAGTTATTTATCACTATTACAAGTCCATTAATGATTTATTTTAAATAGTTTAACAATGTTCGTTTCAGTCTGACGTTAGGAGCTGGGACAGCAAAAAGCCAGCAATCAGCATCTTGTAAATAAATAAAAATAGTTAGATAAATTAAAGTAATTAATAAATCAATAAAAGAATGGATGGACGGATGGATGGATGGATGGATGGATGAATTAATATTCTAACCTTAGACGCAATTGCCCCATTTCTTGTCTTTGTCGTAGTTTGTTGTTGTGGAACACCAACGACGATTATGGTCTTTCCTTGTACACACATTGTAGTGATGTCCTTTGTAGATGAAGGCAAAGGCGCAGTGTTCTCCTGATGTTGTTTTTACACCAGAGTAAAATCCTGTGGCAAAATAGGACAGACAACAATGCGTTCCCATTTTATCGTTCTCAACAAACCGGCCGACTATGACAAGTAATAGAATAGTGGTGCATTATCCGGAAGACTAGAGGAAAAAGTTATTAATTTAACAATTTATCTCCTAGTTATTATTTTCCCCGGGGAGTACTAGGGGTGGTTAGTGATAGGGGTGTTCCGCTGGAATCCCAAAACCCTGACCCTATCTAAGACAAAAATATCTTGAAAAAACATACCCTGTTCAAGACACAGCACTGTAAACTATAACCCTAGTTCAAAGTTCAAATTAAATACCCTTTCTAAGACTAGAAAACGCTAGATAGCGGTAGCCTATATAAGAATGATGACCCCCTCCAAGACAATATTATTGAAATTGTATAACCTATCTAAGACTAAAATCTGCAAAAAACATACCCTACCCAGCGGAACATTCCCGTGTAGGTTATATATGGGAGTACCCAACCCACACCCCACCCCAGATATTTTTCATACCAGCGCAGTTGCCCCACTTCTTGTCTTTGTCATAGTTGGCTGTTGTAGAACACCAAGGACGACTGTGATTCTTGCTGGTACAGCTTTTGTATGTCACTCCCTTGTAAATGAACGGAAAGACGCAGTATCCCTTTGAGGTCGTCTTTACGCCAGACGAGGAAAAACCTAGGACAAGAAATAAAATGAAGACGATGATTTTGCTTTTGCATTTATCTTTTAAGGCCTATACACACTAAAGGGCTTTGCTCCGACGGGAGCGAGGCTCCAGGGTCGTTTTGGCTCCCAAAGATGTCATGAGATGACATGCGGGAGCAGACGTTTGTCCCCAGTTCATACTCCCCGGATATCGAGCTGGTTCAAAATATCATGGAGCATGACTCGGCGGGGTAAATTTGAACATCCTGGGTAAATGTGAACAAAATACAGAATGTTCCTTCACGTTTTCTGGTTGCACAAAAGTAAATGGCCCTGCAGTCTGCCCCGAGACTCCATCAAAACCCTCATCACGCTGTCTCAATGCAACAGCTTATTCACTTAAGATTCTAGAAAAGGTTCGAATTAGTACGGATAACGTAGCACGTTCCCGGATACACAGACAGCTGGATGACCTATAACATGTATATAATTATCCGTTTATTTAATGACCTGCACAGTTGCCCCATTTCTTGTCTTTGTCGTAGTTGGCTGTTGTAGAACACCAAGGACGACTGTGATTCTTGCTGGTACAGCTCCTGTAAGTCACGCCCTTGTAACGGAACGGGAAGACACAGTACAGTCCCGAAGTTGTCTTTGTGGTTGAGAGTGTAAATCCTACAGCAATGGCAACGAAAACATTTTAAAACTTAGTTGAACCCAAATGAACAACTTGTAACTAAGAAGCAGAAAAACAAAGTGTTGATGTTTTAAAAATAGCCAATAACACTCTTGAAATCTAGTTTACGAATGAGTATTAAGAAATAATCTAGCTTTCATACCAGCGCAGTTGCCCCACTTCTTGTCTTTGTCATAGTTGGCTGTTGTAGAACACCAAGGACGACTGTGATTCTTGCTGGTACAGCTCTTGTATGTCACTCCCTTGTAAATGAACGGAAAGACACAGTGCCCTCCTGCAGTGGTTATTCTACCAGAACCTATATACAACCAAAAAAGGGATTAGTGATTGCTAATTTACAGGCCTGTTGCCAATAACATTACCATTGGTTAACTTGCATAGGCTGCTTCTCTATAGTCCTCGTATGATTATACGGTCGTAATTTAACTGAATATAAAATTTCTCGACTGCAATTCCTTACTTCTCAAAATGCCGATCGACTTTGGAATCATGGAGTTTTCTTTCATTTCATTTAAAAATTGATTAATTTGGGACCATACATCCAGATTCACGTTTGCTGAAGCATCGTATGGGAGGGCAAAACCATTTACGGGTCAGCTCAGTGGAGATTTCGGCTCCAACACCGCTACGCATTGCATAATGGCTTATCAGGGAGCTCAGCCGAAGCCTAAAGGGAGAGGTTAGTCGGCCCCTAGACCATGGAAGATCAACCTCTTTTTATGATCAGTGACAATCGCTGTCTCTCTCTGAGAACTAGTTTCTCTTTGTCGCTTTGTTCCAAGTGGGAAAGTTCTGTTTTATAAAGTTTTATTTCAAGTGTGATTGTGCCATCTATTAGTACGGTATTCTTTATGGGATTGGTGCTGCAACTCAAATATTATAAATTGTATTGAAATAGTTCACTGTAGGGCTGCTAGAATCATTTTTAACTTACCTAAGGATATGGCATCAATTGACTTCCCTAATTCTGTGTACTTTTAGATATTCTTATCAAAAGAGATTTAGAATCTTTATACCAAAATTAAACGCTAATAGAATCTATAAATCCATTAAGAACGAATAAAAATTAGATAAAAACGAGGGAGAAGACGACGACGTTTCGACTTAACGCCATTCTCAAGTCAAAGAATCAAAGGAAAAACACTAATATAAATTAGAGCAAGCACGAAAATATGCAATAGAAATGAGCCCTATAGAAAAGCAGACGATCAAATAATGATCACGTGAACATTTTGGCACGGATGGAATCCCTTTGTGTATTCAAGTAGGTTGTATGTCTTTGAGTACAACACTTCAAAAATTAGACAATCTAATTTTTTGATTTGCATTTCCTAAGGACTTTGAATAGATGGTCTGTGTTCAAGGATTTATCTAAACATGTTTGGTATGCCCGATGGTTGCCAACAGCTGAGTTTTGTGTTCTGTAATGTTTGGTAATTAATTTGCTTCACACAAATAACATTTAAACAATTATCCAACGCACTGATTGTTAACAACTCAGGCGGGGTCGCTGACCACTGTCTGGCCGAAAGAAGAATAGAAAAGACGTCAAAACAATAGAACGAAGCAAACAATAGAAACCAAAAACAAAAGGCAAGTTGGTTCCTTTTGTTTGATTGTCTGTTGGTTTTGTCCTCTCAGCCAATCTACGTTGTCCTTCAGCCGGTAGTGTATTACCCCTTAGGCGCGGATCCAGACCAAAAGTTGACAGGTTTCCAAACTTAACATTAAACAGCGACTCCCTAACCCACCCCTCCATTACATCGCAACACGTGCGTAGCATTTGTCTGAAATGGTCCCACTTTATAGTTCTTCTTGGATGAAGCCTTGAAAACTGCTTCATGACCGGTTTCCGGAAACCGTTGCAAACCGGTCTGGATCCGCGCCTGCAACTGAAGGCTTGATTTCTTTGACTGCAAGAACTTGATCTAATTTCTTCTAGTGAAGACAGGTTGAATGTTGACACCAATTTTAGAACTCAATGTGAGCATTTGTTGCCTATACGAGGATGCTCCACCAAAAAGGGATACTTTTTTAGGCCATAGGTATAGAAAAGGGTTGGGAATTTTTGATTTTTGGTATATAAAAGGGTCGCTAATTTGCGATTTCGGGTATAGAAAAGGGTAGGGTTTCACTATTAAATTTCCTAGCTAACTTTTCAAGGTACAAAAGTTGTCAAAAGCTAACACCGCTGTATTTGACAGACATATTTTTACCAAGGGCGAGTGAAAAGGGTTTCTACTCGGCAAAGCGGGTAAATATATAAAAGGGGTACCTTTTTAAGGTATATAAAAGGTATCCCCGTACAAAATGGTTGGAAGTAACTAATGTTTTGCGTATTGTATGTACTTATACACTACCCCACAAGCTTTTATAGCTTTAAATTCACGGGCGGATCCAGGATTTTTCAAGGGGGGGGGTGGGGGGGCTGATCGCTGAAATTGGGAAAATAATTAAAATCCTCTACCAAAATGACGTCATTGTTCGTTGGCTCTCCTTTTTAAATTTCACAGATATAGCGAATCAACATCTTTTTTTAAATTGGATTTTATCTATTTAACAATCGGACACAAAATCACTCCATTGACCATCCAGTTAATATAGTTTCAAGGTTATATCGATTCCAATGAAGGGGGTGGCTAGCCACCCAATCCACCGCCCCTGAAATTTTATCATGTTGAAATAAAGATCACCTATTTCTCTATCCTATCTATCTATTTATCTATCTGGGAAGTGTTAGAGAAAGTAGACATGCGCAAATCATAGGGTTTGTAAAGTGAAGTTCAATAGCACTAACCGTGAGAACTGTCAAGCACGATGTGCAGAGCAAAAAACACAAGAAACTTCCAGTGAGTCATGTTGATTGGTAGCAAGTGGAACCTATTCCGCACTTCCCGCAAACCAAACGAGAATGAGAAACTAAACGGAAAAGAAAGACTATTTGTGTTTAACAAGTTTGTTAGATTTATTTTCATGTTAAAACTCGTGATGCCACCCGACCGCCACATGGTGTCAGTTTATGCTAAATGGCGATCGTCTGTAAATGCCTGAAGCGTGCAGAACGAAATAATTCGATTTTTCTCAAACTTTGTCACAATAAAGATTTTGGTAAGTTATTCATGTAAGATACTCTTGGGGCTCACAATTTTATTTTATTTAGTTTTCAAAATCAAAAAATAAAGCGTTGAGACGTTTAGTGATATGTATTGTGTTTGTGACTGAATTGCGTATATGGTTTTGTGGTCATGAACTATTGTTTGCCAGCCTGTTATATTGATGGGCTATTTTTGTCCCTGTAAGAAAGCCCGTAAAATCTCAAAATACGGTCGCGATATTTACAGACGGCCGCTCTTAATTAATTCTAAACTTTCAATACATTACGAGTCAGTTTCTTTCAATCACCTTAAACGGAAATGGTTGGATAGAATAGCACGATTTTAATTATTGTCATTTTCTTATTCTGGGGCTAAAGAAAATTTCGGGACCAGACCCAAATTTTAGTGCAAACACGGGCGACTTGGGTTACAATAAATTCGCCATTGAAATCACCGCTCAAGTCGCGCGACAAAATTGCTAGTGTGAACGAGCTCTAAGCCATGTTTGGCTTGCTCTTCTAGAGAGATCTAGAAAACACTACAGAGTAAATTTATTAATTCTATCCTATAAATAGTTATTCTAGAACATTCTATGTCTATCACTGCAACCTGCGTAACAGAGTGCAAGACTCTGTTAAATTTCAAACTCTATTGCTCAAAAGATTTAGATCAATCAATCAATCAATAGTTTATTTATCCACATAACGCCTAGGAGCATTTAACATATTCGTTTAAAATGCGCACGTGCACCAGTCCTAAGAAGTTACATTAATAAAACTAATATAAAATATAATATCTATGTACAATAAATAAATAAATATCTATTTACATAAAAAAATTGATAAAAGAAAAAAAAAAAAAAGCAAATGTATCTAGTCTATAATTAAAAATTAATCTAACGATATATGAAAGGTATGAAATCTAATTTACGTATAATATTCTTAAAGCTATTTGAATTAACAGCATTTCTCGCATTAGATGGTAAATTGTTCCAAAGGTGACTAGCTATGGATACAAAAGAATTAAGGCGCCAATTACTGTTAAAAGAATATTGCTCAAGCTTAGTACCAGGGCATCTTAAATTATACTTAACTGCACGAAATTTGAAAAAGGCATTAATATATCTAGGACCATTCTCTTTGATGCATTTAAAAAGTAAGACTAAAACTTGAAAATATCTCCTATGTTCTAAGATTGGAAAACGTAACGAATATAACAAGGTAAGAAAGAGCAGTCAAGTACAGTCTTATGAAAAATTTAAGTAGAATTGACGACCGAAACCGAAGCAAAAACAGACGTCACGAAGCAGTCGCATCGTACAAATAATCTTCGTAGGATTTTCGTAGTGTACTCGGTGATTATGATACATATGTTACTATGGTTACTGGCTGTAATCGATAGTTGATCGTTGCACATGCTCATTACATCATTCAAAGTTTGGTAATATTTGGTTGATAGGAGCGAAAGTTTTGCTTGTTTTTTGGACGAAAAATAAAAGCGAAAAAAGAAATGTTTCGTCACGGTTGGCGTCATTTTGAAGAGGATCCTTTTTTCAGGTGAGCTGTGTCTAAAAGTTTTGCTATTTTAAGTAAATTTTTGGGGATTTTCGATGAAATTATGTTGATGTACGAAGCTCGTGATTAAAATCGTTTGAAGTTGATTGTCAGTGTAAAAAAATGTCCTGAAAAATATTTTGAAATTTGTATTTGCTTTGGTAGAAGTGTACTGTTGGAGATTTAGTATTTTAGTTGAAATAGCGTTTTTCCAACAGCATAATTTTACCACCAAATGTTTTGTTAACCTAGCTCTCATAAAGCATAATAAGCTTATCTTTAAAAATAAAGCTTTTGCAAATAAAGTAACTTCTTAAGTTAATTGGAAAAAAATTAAGTATTTGGCTTTGTAGTTTGTAAAAATAGTTATGCGAATTTATTTGCTTTTAACGTGGTTTCAGTGTTTAATCCAATGTGACCCTAAATGTCACAGTATCAGTTATAACTTAGAGCAGATTTTGTATGACTGTGAAAAGGCATGATTGGTGCTGTAAGTGTGCCTTGCTGCAAATGTGATCTTTTTCAGAATTGTGACATGCCTTGCTATGCCTTGACTACGTCATGACCATGTTTGAGCCATGACCTTTTCACAGTCATACAAAATCTGCTCTACTGAAGGACTGACTGACTGAAATACAGAATTAGCAATTTTTCCTCAGTGTCCAAATTTCACATGATCATACATTCGGCGTAAAGCCCAGTTCACATGACAACATAATCATAAACATAATTGTAATCATAAACATAAGAAAAGACAAATTTTCCATTCTCTTATGACTATGTCGTGGTGTGAACCGGGCCTTACGACAATGTTTATGCGTATGTCGTTATGTTGCTTGTGTGAACTGAGGAAACATAAGCACAAACATAAACATAACAAAATCCTAAGAGCCCAGAAGTGTATTGATTAGCAGAAATACACACCAATTCAAAATGGTGGAGACAGATGAAAGATTAGCAGAAGTCCGAAAATTCCCTTCCTTCCACATCCCTGACCTGTAATTTCCACTGCCTATTTTTCCTTTGATTAGAAACAAACATCTTCCGTCTCCTTCGTCTCCTGAGTAGCCAAATCACCAAAAGCAAAGCACTTTTTCTACAATGACTGTCTGCCATGTTGAAAATATATTGTAACTCCACTGACCTAAACATTGACAGGCTTAACCGCATTCATCTCACTGCGCATGCATCTGACTTCATTCTTATGATTATGTTTATGATTATGTCATTGTGTGAACAAGGCTTAAGCCTTTGTCATTCTTGTGTCAACCAGAGATTGATCGGCTAATGAAACAAATTAAGCAACTCGTGAAGAGCTTTTGTGAATATGGTTGGAATATTAACATCACAGTGGTTTTGTTAGTAAACATGAAGTATCATTATGTGATCAGAACATTATTAAATTGGAGGAACAAAATAATTTAATAAAAAAATTTACCTAAGCTGTTAGTGAGTTGTGATAATGCACTAATAAGGTATTAAGGACTTGACAGCTTATCAGCCAAACATTTTGATCTTTAGAAATAAATGATTTTTATGGTTTTCCCATATAACAACTACAGATATAATACTTCTTGTAGATATTATGGTCTATACACACTAATGGTTTTTGCTCCACTGGCCAGCTCCTGGGTCATTTTTCACAACCAGTACACATGACAGAGCATGTTTTAACCAGTTTAATGTCAGGGAGCGTGAGGCGGGGGCAAAATTCTGCTCCTGCCACAACCTTTTTTATGTGAAATCTTTGGTACACAAGAAGGAGCCAAACGACCCTGGAGCCTGTTCCTGGAGCAAAGTTCATAGTATGTATAGGCCTTTAAAGTGTATATCAAGTGAAAATTTTTATTTTGAAAATCACTAATATGCTTACTATGAAGTAGGATGGTTTTAGGTTTTTTGAATGTGGATTTCTCTATCCAGAGAAATAGACATTTGGAATATCAAAATGCAAATGAGATGACGTAAATTCAGGACTAATTTGTTATACAAAATTGCTGTTGTGGGAAGTACTGCTGTTTTTACATTTGCAAATCATCTTTATAGCTGAAATCTATGGTTTGGTACACTTTAAGGTCATCTTACTTCAGAGCACTCATCATAAAGTATAATTCAAAATGTATTACATTCTGGAATTTACGTCATCTCATTTGCATAATGATATTTCAAATGTTTATTTCTCTGAATAGAGAAGTCCGCATCCAAAAAAACCAAAACGAGCTATTTCAAATTACACATATGAGTGATTTTCAAAATAAAGTTTTTTCCTTGATATACACTTCAAGCATTAAGAAATCATTTATTTTGATGCCAATCTCACATGAAAGCCTTAAAAGTACCTTTTTGATCCTTGTCAGATGGTCTTTATTACTCCTCTAATTAACATCTTGTTTCCTCTGTAGTGATCATCATCACAGAATAAGACAAACATTCAACATGTTTGGCAGTCTTGATAGACATTTTGATCCACTCATGGATCCATTTGCCCTGCCAGGACCGCAAGAAAGAGACAGTGACAGAAACAGGAGTTACAGAGATGAGGATGGAAGAGGTGGTGGTGGGGACCACAGAGACTATAGAGGCAGACATGATCTAGCCCCCAGAGATATGTTTAGAGGAATCTTTGGTAACATGAATAGCATGTTTCACAACATGGAGCAAGAGTTTGTGAGTCATAATCCTTTATAATCCTCATTTTCCCAATTTTTTCTGTTGTAATCATCTCTCATTAGAAATAATCAAGATATAAATCAAACTATTTCTTCTTAACAGGAAAGAGGAGCCAATGATCCAAACAGCTACTCATACTCTCAGTCCTCAGTAATGAGCTATTCCAGTGATGGTAATGGTGAACCCAAGTGCTTCCAGGCTCATAAGGCAACTAAAAAAGCTCCTGGTGGGGTAAGTTTGGATTTTCTAAGCTTATTAAAGCTGGCAGTACATGCTGCAATGCTGGCAATGCAGTTTTAGAGATTTTGTTGTGAAGAATGAAATTGCCGAGTGTATCATGTCTGGCAACAGTGCTGACAATGATGTCTCGCAACAAAAAATTTGTTGGAGAGAATTAAAAAATTTGAACTTTTTTCTGCAACATTTCAAACATTACACGAACATTACACAGAGAACTTTTCTCTGCAACAAAATCTAAAATTCCATTGCCAGCGTGAGAAAAAATTGCAGCCTGTATCACTGAGTGGTTTAAGGTGACTGGCTACTATTGGATTTTATATTTAACTTTTTTTAAAATAGCATCGTTTTTAACGGAAATTTAAT
>WUAP02157263.1:0-10237 GCA_015163945.2 Stichodactyla helianthus
CGAACCAGTGACTCTACCCGTTGGACCACAGTGGTGAGAGGCGAACGTTTTACTGCTACGCCACCCATGCCACCCACAACGATTGATTGATTGATACTGACCCCTCCATCTACCATACAAAAGGCAGAAACAATTATCTGTCTGCTAATTTATGCATTCAATTCAAACCCTTACCCCATGATTCTTTGCTGCTATTGTTACATTTCTCAAGATGTCTTCACTAACAAATGGTCTAACAGCATCATGAATGATAACCTTTAGAAAATAACTGCATTAATAAGTAATTTTGTTTTTGCCAATACTGACTAACAGATTATGTACACACATACATAAAAAGCAATGACATTAATTCTAATTTTGGATGAAAAAAGTCAATAAGTCAATAAATTATATTTATAAGTAACATAATTTACAATTATATATTATCTAAGATATATCTAGTTCAGACTTCAAAAAATTAAGTTATGATCTTACTACATCTGATGGCTTCTTTTGATTTGATAATTCTTTAATCCCATTGAAAATTGATTTATGTCTAGGAAAAGAAAATGTAATTAATTACATTTTAAAAACTGGAAATAACCATTCTCAGTTCATCAAATGTGCTGATCTTATCAAACATACTGTAATATCAGACACTCAATATTAGACCCTTATGCAGGCTCAAACATTGTATTCACAGCTTTATTTGAAGCAACATCAACAGGAGGAAATATAGAATGTAAAATTAATGTGGATAGATTTGCATACAATACCTGGTATCTCCTCCAAGAGTCAATCTTACTTTGGTATGTTTAAAATCCTTTATTATCTGCACATTAATTGACTCTATTAAAAGGTGACTATAGTCATAAGGTAATTAGAAAAAAGGTCTCTATAGCTGCTATGAGGTACTGTGTTATAAAATATCATGTGATTAAAAGCCCTACTTCCAAGTTCTTGAAAAAGATGCATGAAGACAATGCTTTATGTGAAATCATGCTTGGAGGCATGAAACAACTGACTTGTTTTGTTGTCACTTTTCTCTTTGACTTGTTTGCAGTTCCATCAAAGAAATTTCAGTCATCTTTTAGAACTTTAGGGGGCTATTATAAAACTTGTGAAAATAATTTCTTACCTGTTTCATAAGTTCTGTGCTGTCTTCTGCTACTGGAACCACAATTTCTGTTATCCAGCTCACTCTATCATAATGTATAAATTTTTATAATATACATTAATCATTCATGAGGTTTCTATTCAATCCCATATAGCTTTCAGGTCACATGCACACCCTTGTAAACCTGATACAAACTTAAAGCACAGGGAGGGTTTGAATAGCTAGCAGGGAAAAGCTGGGGTTGATGAATTAATACAATGTTTAATTAGTATGCTGTATGAAGATACAGCGTACTAATAATTAGGTCTATTAGCATTTTGTATCATGATTCAGAATACTAATTACCAGTAGGCTTTGCATTCATTCATCCAACCTAGCTTTCCCCTGCTAGCTACTCAAACACACACCCCTCCCCATGCTATAGTTTCTTTGTATTGGATTTTTTAGTTACATTAAACAGAAAGAAAGAAAAAGGGAAAAATACACTTTGACTTTGGCCCAACTGAAAATAAAACTTAGAGTGATTTTACTTAACCCGTGAAACAAAAACTAATTGCTGACGTGTAATAGTCAAAAAGACTCCAAAGAAAACAATAGAATTACAATCTACTAATGTGCATTAGCCTAAAATCTATTTCATGGGTTAAGTGAAACCACTCTAATCCTATTCATTGTTCTTCTAAATAGATACTAAATACTAGTAAACTGAAATATCAAGGTTTGTCAAAAATAATGTATCTCAATGCAACTAAAAAAACCCACAAAACCCTCACTGACTGAGGCCAATTTACTGAGCAATTTTTGCTGCGATTCTAGCGATCCAGAAATTGTGTGAACTACTGACCATCAAATTTGAGTTGGTTTCCGTGGCAAGATTTTAGCGCAAATACTGCAATTGAGCTAGTTGTTTTTAGCTAGTATCAAAAAGGCACAAAATCGCATTATAAATTCGAACTTGTACAAAGCAAAGGAGATTCATCAGCAAAGTGAACTAAGAAAATTAAACCTCAAAATCACAGATAGTTTAAATTGATCGCAGTTGAGTTGCAGCAAAGATTGCAGTGCAAATAACAGGAAAAAATTGCCCGGACCAAAAATATTTCCATTATAAAAATATAGCAGGTGAAGAAGACTCATGGCCTTGACACCAACTAAAGTTTCTACAGCTTTAATGCTCTTCCTCCTCATCTGTCACTTCATCCCTCTCAGGTTTCTTTTCACCATAAATGTCCTACAGTTCTAATGAATGATTTGGTTACTGAAAATCATGAGGAAGCGTCTTCACCTGAAGCCTGAAGCTTTCTCTTACTAAATTGAATATTTAAATTTCTCTCTATATTGATGCGCATCTCTTTTCTTGGACATTTTTAGACTTTCAAGAAAAAACAAAATTCTGAACGTTTATAACAAATTTATCTAATTTTACCGACCCTCAGAAAATGTCTTTGCCTCGTAGCAATTGATTACAAACTGATAATATTGAGCAAGTATGTGCACTAAGCTGGACAAAGATGTTCAACGATGTGGTTAACTGGAAAGCACAGGTTTTCAATCATTCCCAAGAGCATCAAAAGACAAAGACATGCTGGCCATGCTGGTGGTACAAAAGGTGAAGTCTTTTATTAAAATCCACCAGATGACGTAACATGAAAATGAAGGATTTAGCCCAGAAAAAAAGTAATAAAGCCCCCATTCATAATGACAATGGTTATGAATATGTTATGAATGATTAATGAATATCATAAGAATTTTACAATATTCGTGTCAATGTTGTATCTGATCTACAATCACTCGCCTTTGGCTGGTGATTATATATCAGATACAACATTGCCACTCATATTGTAAATAGTACATATAGTGTAATCCATGTATATTTTACATTCCATGATTATGGCCCTGTGCTATACAGATGGCACATATGTTGTGCATGTTTTAATATAACTTCTAATGGCTAATTAACAATTAGACCTCAAGGACAAATGGACTATGAGTCAATAGCCCATGAGGCGGTTAAAGCTGAATGGGCTATTTAAATTGTAGCCCATGAGGCTGAGAGGTCTAATTGTTTTAGTATAAACCTACTAATTGGTCAAATAAATGGATGTAAACAATTTTAAATTGAGTTGAAATTATTTATTTTTCTCAAAAACCGGCACTTTTCACTACTACTTTTTACTACTATCACGAATAGACCTCTAGTAGAGTAGCTAATCAGAATGCAAGATTGGTGATAGACCATTAGCAGGTTTATACTAATTATATTTACGCTAGCATTCATGTTGCAGGTACCTTTCAAATGCTTCGATAGTGTAACTGATCAAAGGTCGGTCTTGGATTTTACAAAACTAGAAAAATTAAAAGATATTGTTTTTCCACATTAGATTACATATCATTCCACTGAGAATAAGGTTTGTTTGAGGTTCGTTCGTATTAATGAATTTTCTCAAGCGTTACTGAGAAACAAAGAAATAATGCCCAAAGGGAATGACATGTGGTCTGCAATGGGAAAACATTACGCCCAGGTGGCTTAGGCCGCCATGGCATAGTGTACATAACCATCATTAGGGTTCAAAATAAACAATTAAGTCATATTAATTAACATTTTAAAGCCGGTAATCGGGAAGTTTTATATTAATCTTTTTTACACTAGTTAAGCTTAAGCTTAAGCTTATATTCATATTTGAAAAAAAAAAACAGACACGCGAAGATAAAGTGTGGAAACCCCGAAAGATCGATCGTCACGAAATAAAAGCAAAATTGTCAGAAATCATCTTTAAATACCTGTTTAGGGGTCTCCATGCACATTCTAGTCCCACTACCCGCTGCTGGAAGGACAGCACTAACCGTAAAGTCCACCTTCTCGTCCGCCATATTGATTTGATGTGTCCGTGGAAGTCTGGACAGAGAGTAGATCTCAGGTTACTCAAGGCAGCTCTCATCGGATTTTCCCGCCAAATTGGATTGTAACGCGTCTTTGGTGTTTGAAAGTTGTGCCTCGTTTAGTGCGAATTATTTCACTGAATTTTTGGCGGTTTTATCCTTGTTTCATTGCGATATAGACCAAATGACAAGTGCTGAAGGCAAGAAACGGCAACTTCCAGAATGGATGAACCAAATACGCTATCAATCAAGAAGTACGGGGTTAAGTTTTGAACTCTATTTTATAACTAAGCTTATATACCTTGCTTTTTCTTGAGCTATTGCTGATAAGTTTTCTTTTGAATTACAGATAAAGACCAGAATCGCAGTGTTGGTGAAGCTTTCTCAGCAGTATGTATTTAATTGTACTATTTCTTGGTGTCTTTAACAAAACATTTTAATGTTTGAAAACTTTCAGAGAAAGGGAGGGCGAGGGGCAGGAGCAAACTGGAAGAGTAGTATTTTCACACCTGCATTATATTTCATGTTAATTGATAGCCAAATTCTTATATTACATAAATCATTTGTCCTATTTTTCAGGAAAAGCCCAGTAGGACATTACCACCTAGTTTCTATGAAGGCTTCAATGATGCAAAGTTACCACTCTTAAAGTACAATGGTAGAATCACTTATTGCTACCATAAAGATGAATGCAATTTCATCTGTGATAGCCTCATAACAAGGTCTTTAAACTTTGTGCATTTTTTTTTCCATATTTACAGCATCTGATATAACTTGGCTTTAGGTACATGTATATTCAAGCCATTGGCATTTTATCTTACATCTATATTTTATAGTCCCATAGCAGACAAGGTAATGGGATTTGACATGGAATGGAGAGTTTCATTTGTAAAAGGTGGTGGATCAAGAAAGACTGCTCTTATCCAGCTTTGTATATCAGAGAACACATGTTATCTGTTTCATCTATCAAGAATGTCTGGTAAGGGACTGTTCATAATGTATGGGTTGAGGGGTCTATGTGGATTTCAAATTTTGAAAGAACACTTTTTTAAAAGTCCCCCCCCCCCAAAAAAAAAGATCCAAATTTTTTGCTGACCCCCCAAACATGCATAATGTTATTCACTAAATATATTATATTTAGTGAAGCAATACTTTTGATGGCCCCCCTAAATGTTTTGGAAGAAAGTTTGTGCCCCCCCTCCAAATCCACATACCTCTCCCAACCCATAAATTATTAAGGGTCCCTAAGAATTGTTCTTTTACCTGTATCATTTCACCTTTGAGTCCCATTTGAACCACAAAATACTATTAAAAGTACATGATGTTGGGGAGAGGAGGGGTTAAGAATTTGAGATTTGAAAATTTAGAAGTATATGTTAGTAAATAGCTTTTGAACTTTTAAGGTACTGGTCATAATAGATAGCCCACCTGTTTCAAGAGGCTCAGAATTGTGTGAACCACCCTCCTTTACAGTAGTTTTTTGACTTAAGAGTAGTTGGGTAATATGGATATAAATGAATAAGAGGAGTTAACTAGGGGTAAAATATTTCTCTCATTTCAGTGGATTCAAGGAGATGTGGGTTTCTTTGTATAACATGATTATTTAATTGTAGCTTTTCCTAGTGCTTTGAAGTCTCTTTTGGAAGATGACAAAATATTGAAGACAGGTGTTGGAATTATAAGGTATGTAAATGTCACTGGAAATGTGTCATTTTCAATTTTCATTTGAATGGGTGATTTAGTAACACTTTACAATAGAACCCAAAAAGTACCAAAAAGTAATCTTTATGTAATTATTTAATATTTCTGTAGTGATATTGGTAAGCTCTCAAAAGAATTTGATGTTATTCCAAGAGGTCTGGTTGATCTATCAATTTTAGCAAACCAGCAACTGAATTCAAATGAAAACTGGAGCCTGACAGGCCTTGTAATGAATCTGGTATGTGTTTGAATGAGTGATTACTTAGTTAAACCTTTATGCAACATATACCTCATACTTATACCTAATGTATACAATATGAGTGGCAATGTTGTATCGGATATACAAGCTCAAGCCGCAGGCGAGAGATTGTAGATCTGATACAACATTGACATGAATATTGTTTATTACTTATGATACGTCTAGGTTACCTAGATAGTGATTGACTATAATTTTGAACATACATGTGAATTTGGCTGAGAAAATCAGCTTTAAAGTTTATGCAAATCAGGACAATTTTGTATCAGATATAAAGCTCCTCCACGCTTATGATTTTCTATTGTTTTGGCCTCATTAATTATTCATGAGTATTATAAATTATGCATATAAAACAAGGGCTGATTACTTAATTTTTATTTACCCCTCAAATAAAATGCTTAAAGATATTAATTGAATTAGGAAATACTTAACTATAAATGTACGATAATTATAGGAATGCTTGCCATTTGAACCATCAACAACAAACTGTAGAATCAAAACTGCAGCACAGATATTGACCTTGTTGCGGCCACAGTCATGTGACTCACCAGTCATAGGGAGAATATATTATTCAAATCTGAGGCAGTCAGCCAGTAAAGACAGTAGCATTGATGAAAGTAGACTAGAAGATAGACTATATGAGCAAATAACTACAGGAATTGAAGCAAGGTGCCTTCCACTGCTAGGTAAAAGTGATGTAATAGCATTGGTAGGTGGTCAGTAGGGCATTGGTGGGTGGTCAGTAGGGTGTTGGTGGCTGGTCAGTGGGGTGTTGGTAGGTGGTCAGTAGGGTTTTGGTGGCTGGTCAGTAGGGTGTTGGTGGCCGGTCAGTAGGGTGTTGGTGGCTGGTCAGTAGGGTGTCAGTGGGTTGCTGACTAATTACAATAAATAAATAGTTATTAATTGTATATCAATTTATATCATTTTTAGGAAATCAACTAAAGAATGAGCATTCTTGTAGTGCAATAACAGAGTTAGTTAGTCATAGTACACCTGATAAAAGGACAACAAGTAATGGGGTAACAGCCAGGCAGGTAGTTAATGAGCTGTGTAAAATAACTTAGATATGAATCTGCTATATAACTGTGATGTGACGGATGTTTATAGGATATCATATCATAAGCAACACATTTCTGTTGTAATGTTCACAGGAGTATGATGAAAATCAAGTAGGAACCAAGAGTAACCAAACATCAAATGCTTATATCTCTAACGAACCACAAACTACATCATACAATGCATATGTCCCGACTCCACCGTCGCCGCCACCGTCATATAACCATGTTGAAGAACAGATTCCTTCAGCACCACAGTATCAGGAAGAACAAGAAAAGTAAGTCACTTTCAGCACAATGCACGTATTAAGTATTGACCAATCTAATGAGGTATTTGAATACTAAATCCTTGGAATAAAATAAAAACTAAATTATTACTAACTAATAGTCTTTATTTAGTCACTATCACTCAACCAGAACAATTCACAGGAGAGGATACATAGTTACCAGTATAGATCTTGAATAAATAAACACTGAGAAGTAAAGTGATTATGAACAGAGTCTTTGTGTATTTGATATCCCCTGTGTATTGTTCTGGTTAGGTGACAGTGACTAAATGCCACCAAATAAAACAATTAGTAAGTAACAAATACATTTTATTTTATGGATAATAGTGTTTGGGCTCTGATTAGCAAAAATATTGAGGGAGCCTACTTGATGATGGTTGATGATGATGATGATGATTGGTGATGATGATGAAGATCGATGATGATGATGATGATGATGATGATTGATGATGATGATGATGAAGATCGATGATGATGATGATGATGATGATGATGATTGATGATGATGATGAAGATCGATGATGATGATGATGATGATGATGATGATGATGATGATGATGATGATTGATGATGATGATGAAGATCGATGATGATGATGATTGACGATGATGATGATGATTGACGATGATGATGATGATTGATGATGATGATTGACGATGATGATGATTGACGATGATGATGATGAAGATTGATGATGATGATGATGATTGATTGATTGATGATGATGATGAAGATCAATGATGATGATAATTGACGATGATGATGATGATTGACGATGATGATGATGATTGATGATGATGATGAAGATCGATGATGATGATGATTGACGATGATGATGATGATTGATGATGATGATGAAGATCGATGATGATGATGATGATGATTGATTGATGATGATGAAGATCAAGGATGATGATGATGATGATGATGATGATAAGGGTGATGATCAATGACTTGGATTCCATCATTCATTCATTCATTCATCCATCCATCCATCCATCCATCTATTCTTTCCACAGTCCATTTGGCCGCCAAGACTCTCAAGAATACACCCCAGAAGCAGACGATTGGGATAATGAACCACCTCCAGTAGACATGGATATGGGAGTACCAGTACAAGCACTGTATGACTATGATGGTGTAGAAGATGATGAATTAACATTTAAAGCTGGTGATATTCTTACAAAGCTGTCTGAAATGGATGATCAAGGCTGGTGTGAGGGACGATTTCAAGGCAAGCTGGGCTTATTCCCTGCCGATTATGTAGAACCTCTTTGAATCCATTTCTTTATGCTTAATCTATTTTTTTAAATTGTGTATTAATATCTAGTTTAGCAAGTGGTTGAGCCCAGAGCATCTGAAACTCTCTCTCTCTCTCTCTCCATTGCTTGGAGTAAATTTCTCACGACAAATTAGACAGCAACAGCTATTTTTGGAGTTGTATGGCATAGGTTACACGGTCGGTTTAGGACATTTGTTATGCCTATCACAGATGCCAACCTGAGTTTAATTCTTGGCTTGGGCGAGGACCTTATTGTGGTTTTCTCCCTTGCCACAAGGGTTTTTCTCCTGATATTCTATTTTTTCTCCTCTGCCAAGTTGTGTTTTGTAGGTGCACCTTCCCACAGATACCCATAATTCTCCTTGATTTAGCACGTGCAAGCGAGGTCAGGGTCTGTTTATGGACAGAGTATATGAAGGAGACTTTGGAAATTGAACAGAAAAAATCATTTTATCAAATGTGGATTAAAATACAAAAGAAAGATGTAAATGGGTTTACCAAATAGGATATCTGAATAACAGAGCTTTTCCTGTTCTTGCTTTGACACAGTGTACGAATTTCCTCCAAACTACAATCAGTTTTCAATGGTTTTTTCCTTGACCTCACTGACATGCGCAAATTCTAAAGAATTATGTGAAACTATGGAAAGGAGCATACCAAATGTAGTCATAGAGAGAGTAGAGAGACTTGACAGGGACTCCCATTGTAAGATAACGCAAGACTTTTTAAGGAGTCAGGGGTATTCTCTTGAACTAGACTAAAATGAATTTTGGTCAAACATTTTGAATTTCTCACAGGACTAATCCACTGATTGACCCCTAGCCGTCACGTGGTATAAATTGTAAAAAAGTTCATACATTTTTGTCTGACTGGTGTACATGTATACTAACTTTTGAACAAATTATCGACTTGAATTGTTAATTTGTCTCTCTAAATATAATGAAAATCTTGTTATTTAACCCTAATTCAAAACATCTTTGCTGTTTTGAATTAGGGTTAAAACTTATCAAAACATATTGAAAATTTGTTCAAAAGTTAGTGCATTCATACAGGAGTCAGACAACAATGTCTGAACATTTTCGTGACCATAACACCATGTAGTTCAAATTACACCATGAAATGGCTAGGGGTCAATCGGTGAATTGAATGGCCACTTGAAAATATAAGTTGTTAGACATTGACACAGATTTAATCAAAATTTATTTACCAAAATGTTTTTAATTGTCAGCGTATCATAGTTCATGTTTGTACTGTTCACGTGGAGAGCGAGTTGAGAACCACAAAGGCAAAACTTTTAAAGCACTAAAACTAAGGAGTTGTACAGGTGCTCTCAAAGGGAAATTCCTTTACTACTACTTTCCATATTTTCTTCCCTAACTCCTTTCCTTTCCACTTTCAGTCCATTCTATCTCCTCCTTTATTACCACCACCCTTTAATTCCTGTTACTTTTTCTTCCTTTTCTTTTCTTCTTTTCCTTCCTTCCTCTCTCCCTTTCTTTTACTTTCATTTCCTTGACTGCTAATTCAGGATCAGTCCTATTGAGTGCAAGTCATTGTTAACACTGTCTGTTAAGAAATTAAAGGACAATGAACTTTAGTGCAAGAATCAAAAATATAACTTTGTTGTTTTAGAATCTATATTGAATCATTATCGAAATATATTGATTTTGCCTCAAAATG
>WUAP02157274.1:0-10236 GCA_015163945.2 Stichodactyla helianthus
AATCAGGACGAATCTGTATCAGATATACAAACTCCTCCACGCTTATGATTTTCTATTGTTTTGGCCTCATTAATTATGCATGAGTATTATAAATTTGATTACAGTACATACCATAGAAAAATGACTTCGAACTATTTTCTACCACGTAATAAGCAGACTTTTAACTTAAAAAACGCGCGCGCGTGACGGATGTTGTAAGCACAAGCAGGTCTATCCTGTAATCGATCGAAAATAGCTCTCGATCAATCAGCGCGCGAGAAATTTTTCAATAGTGGTAAAATATTTTTCTGATACATCGCTTGTGATTATATTTAGTTTATGGAAGCCATGGGAAATACCAAATCTAATCAAATGTACGAAGGAAATATAGGAGAATATCCCAAGCCAACACGAGATTCGTCCAAGTAAGACTGATTGAAAATATCACTTATTCCGGGTCTTGTTGGATTGTCTCATGTTGAAAACGAAAACGCAACACTTCGTGCTCGGTCTTTACACCTCACGTGCATCACAAGAGAAGGAATTCTGATTTCCGAAGTTCTTCACTTGTTTGTTGCGTCATAAGGCATACGTTAAGGCAACATCAACATTGAGAAAACCCTATAACTATGACAAAAACAGTAGCATCAACAACGACAACAGCTTTTCGGGCAAGGACGCTAAACCGTAGGTCCTGTCTCCCATCCCTTCCTTAACCTGTATATGGGGGACATTAAAGAACCTGTTGAGCTATTCGTATAAGGGTAGGGGATTGTCTCCTGGTTCAACAGTCTACCCCAACTGGAGGCATAACATACTAATACTGCCAATGGCGTCAAGACAAAGCGCATTGAGACAATGTGCAAATGCACTATACAAGCACCCCGTATTATAAATGTTATACATCAGCAACAACAACAACAACAACTAAATAACAGCAACAACAAAAACGACAGAAACAACAACAACGATCTTTTTAGTTATATTCTTCTTACATTTCCACCACTATGGCTACTATTTGATTCTTTTTTGGAATGCCTATTCTCGTTTTAGAGATGAAAGACAGAAGTTCATTAAGCTCAAATACGTCGAGCAGAGATTCTACAAGGCGTTACTAGCGGAAGAACTAGACCCTGAGATTGTTAAAGTCATGGCTAGTAGGCCTGGGGATAGTGAGGAGGACTTGTTTGACGTATCAGGGGAGGTAGGTGCGAGTCGGTGAGTGTCTAGTCTCTCTTCCATAACTTCTTTATTATGCTTGGTGTTCTGCTGTTGTAGAAATCACGGGATTGTTTGCTTTACATCTTTTACATTTGTTCGTTTATTTGTGTTTGTTTGTTTGTTCGTTTGTTTATTTGTTCTTTTTTTGCTGCGCAATGTTTATTTGTTGGTTTGTTTTTATAGCTTGCTTTTTGGATGGATTTTCTCTGTTTAACATGGCGAAGGCCTCTGATTGAAGACTTCTTAAGAGACGCCGCAAATTTGTACGATTTGAACGTATAACGTAAACACACTAAAAATCTGTTAAATAAAAGGGTTGAAATTGTTCCATGGCCTGCGCAATGTGGGTCGTTGTCGCAGCATGGAGCTCCGTTTACATTATCTAAAGAACATTTTGTCTGTGAAAAACACTACTAGCAAAGGTATGTAGTGGCACTTGAATGGCTTCCAGTATGAGCCAATCAAAAAAACAACCAGCAGAAAACGCGCTTTTCATAAGACATCCGCAATTTTGGAAAGAGTTACAATTTCCCCATCCCAAGGTTTTGATGTATTTGTTTTTTTGCAGATCTTTGACGACGAAAGAGAACTAATGGGCTCCAGTCCGCTCTGTCTTGTAGAAGATTGCCAGGTGGTGCCTTCTGCTTAGCTTAAACGCTTTTAAGATTTTCTTCACAGAATCAATGCCCGTGATTTTGCGTCAAGGCGCGAACACACGATGCAACGTTGCTTGCTACGGGGAAATCGCACCGTGTTTCCACCCGTGCAACTGTTGCGCGCGATGTCGCAGAAGTCATTTCTACTTTTACAGATGGACACACGATTTCCAACGTTGTATCACGTATCCGAGCCTGTATAATCGTGATTTTAAAGTTAAGGAATAACATCTCATATTTTTATTTTCTCTTTCGTCCCCTATAGGAATGCCCAAGAGGAACCACTTGCAAGGAAAAAGCGCACATTGGTCCACAGCTTGTTGTCAGTGACTCAGGAGAGGATGAAGTGGACAACCCAGAAAGTGAATGTTAAAAAATATATATATCAAATAGGACTCTCATGAATACATGGGACTGTTTATGGGTGGCGTTTCTGTCTTAGAGTGACTCAACACCACTTAGAATGCTGGCACTTAACCTGTGAAATAGTTATGTCTAATAGAGATTAGTGGGCACTAATTCTATTTTTTTCTTTTGTGTTGATTAGTCTATTAGACTTTATCTATTAGTTTCTGTTTCACAAGTCAAGTGCTATCACTCTACGTGAGGTACTAATCCTTAATCTATAACATTGTAAATTAAATCACTGGCCATGTTTCACAATGGCTTCCAATTGGGAAATTAATAATACATTAATGCACGTTAAATTATTTATTATTTAGGGACAGAATGAGTGAGACAATAAACTGCTATTGACGACTCTTAAAACTCGTGTATGCAGGCTTAGCCTCACTTCTGAGATCGGAAAACAAAAGCAGAAATCAGCATAGAGTTTATACAAGAAGATATTGATGCTGTTTTATAGCTCAAATACTATGAGGGGTGAAATATTGCGTGTAAAGAAAATAAAATTAAAATCAGAAATATACACATCCCAGTGGAACTTTCTGTGACCTTGTCAATTGGTTTCTTCTTTGTGTACCAGAGTATGGATTATGCAATTCAATAGAAACAAAAGTTGAAAACCATACCCTGCAATACAAAGAACCCTAACCAAGAATACAATAGTTTCTGGTACACAAAGGAGCCTGTCACTTGTAGACAGCTGATGATTTAAGCCTTCACAATCAAGATTATAAGCAGAACGACTGCAGTAGAAGTTGGAGTGGAAGTTAAGGGGGGGATGACAAGGCACAACTGAAGTGTTGGGGGGGTCAAGATGATACATAATTGATTTGCAGCAGGAGGGAGCATGATGCATCCGTGAAGTGTTAGAGGAGTAATGAAGTATAAGTGGAGGGGGCAGGAGAGGTATGTAATACAAGAGTGACATGTAGGGAGTGGTTGTAAAGCAAGACTGATGCACAGGGGGGGATGTGCAGTGTGTGACTAACTGTTGAAGAGAAACACAATATACAAGTGGATTGAGGGAGTGTATACATGTGCTACTAACATACAGGTGAGGTTCACAAGGAATTATCGGCAATATATCTCACAGCATAAAATTGAGTTTCAGCCTATCCTTGTAAATGGCCTTGAAGTTGCTATCTCTGCAAAAGAATTATTCATACACTACAAAAAAGAAAGACAATTTTTGACATCCCTTTATTAAGTGTTCTCAGTTACTAAATATTCTGTAACAACCATGAGAGCATTGCTTTATACACCTTAACAAATCATTCGCAAACTTAGGGCAAATATCAATTGAAAGAATACATCCTATGAAGAACAATCCTGCAATTCAACTTAAGCAAAGTCAATAAATATTTAATTTATTATTAAAACAAATGTTCTTCATTACCTTGGACATAAACATGTTTATACATCCCTAAATCATATCTGTTGAAGATGAGAATGAGTTTACCAACCTTTTTTTGATTAATTTTTTCCAAACAATTTGTCAGAGTACTCATCAGTAAAGAGGTTTTCGTATGAGTGGGAAGCATACAGTTCTGCCTTACAGCATGTGCACAGTATAGTGTGCCATAACAATCAAATGACTTTACCTTGTTTCAAGTCATCCAGTCAGAAGTTAAGTTACAACTATGGCTACTATGGCTAGGAATTTACTGTAATTTTTCCCAGTCATACAAAATTGCTCTGTTGCATGGCAGGCCATGTAACATTTTTGCCTGTGTCAATGCACCCTTAAACTCCAGTTTACACATTACGGTACTGCAAATACAGAATATCTAAGCAGATTCTGTTTTTATTCACATGCTGTGTCTTCTGGCTTCATGTTCTTCATCAGAATTAATAAAATAATTTAGATACTATGTGTGCCCTGATTGGCTAAATAGCTGTGTTTCATTAACCTGTCAACATCATAGAACTTAATTTAGAATCTGTATTTATTTTACAAAAGAAATGAAAAACTTCTGTGTTCATAATGCTTATGAAAACCTTGGCAAGTTTGGAAGAATTCTCAAGCAGGTCCAAACACTCAATTATGTCTCATGTTTGGACTGATCTGTGCTTGAATTCTCCCACAGGCACCTCGCTTTTCATAAGCATGTGAAAACACAGAAGAAGTATTTCATTTCTCAAGTGAAAAAGCTACATATATGATTTTTTAAACATCCTAATTAGGACGTGAACTAAGAAGACAACAGTGGATGCATAAAAAAGCAAACATGCTCGCACCTCATCTCTGCTAATTCTGCTATTTTAAACAAAAAGCATGCTAACCCCCATGCTTTTGATATAGTAAGTTAATTGCTTCCAATTTTAGCCTGAAGAACAAAGGTATCCAAGTACTCCTTAAAGTCCCTGAGTAATGTACTGTCAGATGCAATAGCCCAAAGTGCTGCAGCATAATGAACGCAACTGCAAGACTTCAATAGAGCTGGCGAGTCATTAGAAATAAAGTTCCACCCCATGCAGGATCTACCAGAACAGAACACCTGCCGCTGGAAACACCCTTGACCTTTGACCTTCTCAAAACGGACATGAGCGAAGCCAATGATGTCTGTTTGTAAGGGATCACTCAGATCAGCATGCAACTGCTCGACAACTGCAAGGGTCTTACAAGACACATGCTGCACTATTGGGATGTTCTTACTGCTACACTGTAGATGCAATAATTGAACCATGTCCTTCATGTCATTCGCAAACGGCATGTCCACCAGTTTCTCAGGATCCAGCTTTGGAATCTTTGCTTTCAATACACTAGTAGACACACAACATATCTTTGCATGTTCACAGACATAATCTGATGCCTTGTCTCCTAGTTCCTTAGCAGTGATACAAAGTGGATAATCGCATGTATACTTTGACGAACAAGTTCCTATTTTGTTGGGCGTCTTGTCATTCTTGCTTTCAAATTGTACAAAGCAGCGCAATTCTGGCCCAGTTTTACATTTTCTCACAGAGAACATTTGAATGTTCAGCTCCTTGGGTAGGCAGAGCTGGACAGCTTGTTTTATCACTTTGGGGTTTGTTTCGCGGGAGGAGTTATCAGTGACCTGATTCTTACAGTGCTTGCAGATTTTAGATCTGCAACCAATCATCTTCTTGCATTTAGTACAGAGCATGACTCCTCTTCTTGTTGCATTGCCATTCATTATTCTGAAATACACCACATGTACAGAAAATAGGCATAAGATTTTGTGTGAGTGTACCTTGTTAGAGGTCCCTTTTTCTTCTTTCTACCTTTGCTTTGTCTTTTCACTGTATTTATTTTTTTGTTTACATTACTTTCAATCATTACGAAAGACACCTCTGCCCAGACTCAGCTATTTCCCATTTGAGCATGGGCTAAGTTGTCAACCAAAAACCTGGTCAATAAGGTGCATGCATTAAAGAAGAAGAGACTTCTCTGACAAAAGCCTGCAAACATGCACACACATAATGTAATCAATTTCTAACTGGTTACTCAGGAGCACATGTTAAAATTAAAAATGGCCGACAACTTATTTGCATAAAACCAAGCAACCAGAGAGACATCACATGACAACAGTGAGCACATCCTCAAACAGGAAAAAGCCAATTCCTGGCAGAGGTATCTTTTGTTACCTGATTGCAAACAATAAAAATGAAGCCAGTACAGCAAAAAGACAAAGCAAAAAGAGAAAAAGAGAATCCAGTCCCAATTCCACTAGCATATTGCATGAAATCTCATGTGCTGCTCATGACAACATCATCATCTGTACCTTTTTTATAATATCCAGCACCCATAATATAACAAGGTTACAAGGTAGTGAAAGTGGTCTCTATTATACTCTAAATAAATACAACATACCTGCATTGCACTTCTCCCTTTACTTCTCCAACCTCTTCCTTCTCTTCCTCGCATACGGTAACATTTTCCTGTACATTGGCAATGTCTTTTGGCTGAATCTTTCTAAATTTTGCTTCCTTTGTGTCACTGCCACTGAAAAAATTCCATTTTTGGACACTTCCTGGCATAAGTGTTACTACCTTTGGTTCATTATCTGCACCTTTAGACAGAGATGAAATCTTTCGTTTCTTTCCATTCCGTTGGGCCATTTCCCCTAAGAATAAAGCCACTGAATTGGCATCATAGGAATTCTCTGGTGTAGCATTTATATTATTCTTTTCTTGATTGGAGCTCCCACAGCTTTCATTAGGTTCAACACCACCCCTCTCATCAAGAGCTTTTGCAACAGCATTCTGCTTCATAGAGTCAGTCTGAACTGCAATAGTAGCAGTTCCAGCAGAATTATTTGGATTTTCCCTCATTTCTACTGAGTTACTCCCAGTTATTGTAGCTTGGTTCTGTGCTAAAAGACCACATATCAAATCCTGTAGAGAAAATCTACTTGTGGGGATTGCCTGGGTATTGCTTTGTGTTAATTTACTAGAAATAAACACCGGATTGTTTGTGTCCTGGTTTTCACTAGTGTCTACTGTCTCTTCATTTGTTTTCTCCACAGTGTCACCACTTGTAAAAACTTCAGTCACATTACTGACTATAACCTCATTAATAACATTTTTTGCCTGATCTTTCTCATCTGGGTTGGCTATTTGCCCTATGTCTTGGTACTCAGCACAAGTACCTTGTGGATTATCTAGTTTTTCTTGATTTTTTCCCTGTCCCATGATACCTCCCAGTCCCTGCTCATTTCCTTGTGGTGCTATCTGCTCCTGCACATGCTCATCTCCCAACGTCACTAACTGTTCCCCTTGAGATACCACAGGGGTTCCTCTCAGTTCTGGTTGTTCAACCCCTGATGTTTCACAAGGTTCATTTTGGGTTAGCTTTGTTTGTTTGAGTCTTTGATTACCCACCACCTCAGCTTCAGATTCAACTGGAATCATCTGATTGGTTGCAACATGAACCATTTCAGTCCCTTGGTTACTGATTAAAGGTTTAACGGTATTTAATCTTGATTTTCTTGAGGTTCTTGTCTTTGATGGACTACAGTGTTTGCACTGTTTGGCTCTGTAGCCAATTTTATTGAAACAAGATGGGCAGGTCTTGACTCCTCTTTTGGTTGCATTTATTCCCAGAAACCTGTATAAAATAATGGAAAATTCAAAGAAATGGAAAATCTTTGTTTATAAATTATGTTATGAGATAGAAGAGAAACCTTCAAATCAATGGCTGAAATCTTTATTTTTAACATATTCTCATCCTTAAAAATAATATTCTAGTTAAAAATAATGGAAAACCCAAATGAAATGGACTGATTGCTTTCCTCTAACCACTGGAGCCCCATATAAATGTGAATTGTTCCCACTTTAATGCAGTAAAATAAATGCTACAAGTTCATTTTCACAATTCTTTTTTCTCTTTTCTCACGTATATTCTAATTCATCTATTTAGGCACTTACGGATGAGTCAAAACATTGGGATCAGAAAAGAGGAAGCAGGGGTTCTTTCCATTTAAACCAATCCATCAGAATGGAAATTCATTTCCTAAAAAACACCGATAAATGGTACACATGTCTTCCAACCGAAAAGAGCATGTGTCTACTAGAAGAACCAAAAAGAGGATGAAAAATGGATTAGCTTGATTGGAAGACCGAGTTTTCTGGAACTTTCTGATCAGAATGACACACCATTTGTTTTTCCAACTGGAAATTTTTGTTTTTTTCCCAGTTAAATGGAAAGCACCCCAGTATTATAGAAGTACTTAGTCCAGAAAAGCAACAAAGATGTAAATATAATTATAACATAACCCAAATATGATGTGCACTCTACATGTAATTGGCCAAAAACCAATTATTATTCTCTCTGGCTAAAAACCTATTAACTATTTCCCCATGGGCTGCATGCTCACGTTATAGTTTTCTGAGCTATAATATGAATCATTTGGACAACACAAGGACACTTGCCCATGGCTTTGTAGATGTACATAAGAGGATATAAAGAACTCTTAACAAGCTAGAGTCGCACTCGGCTATGCCACGTGTATTCTTACGCTTGTTAATCATGCTTTATATTTTCTCTTGCTTTATGTACTTGTCTAATAGGCCTTTTGCAACAAATTATCACGTGATTGTAACTGGATGGCAAAAAAATATATTTCATTTATTTAAGACAATTGTCACTAAATTTCGAAAGCTGTTAATGAAATCTTTTACAGACTACGTTTCTACCCTTTTAACATGCTTTTGATCTCAAGATACTAAGCATTTTAATGTTTGTTTGCCATCCAGTGGAGCCTTCCCCAAGGGACTGTGAGCTCAATTCATTCGTTATTGAGGTCAAATATCGTCATGTGACTGTTTGCTGCAAAAGGCCTATTGATAACTGGTGTCATATGTAAATAAGAGGGGAATTCAACTTTTTAATTTTAAAGAATCTTAAACACAAATGGAACTGCTCTCTTAAGGAAGGGAAAATTGAATAGAAAGTGGGACAAGACAAAGATTTCAACTCAAAGAACAGAAAAAGCTAATAAGGAACTTTCAGATATCAAAATAATTACTTTTTTGAAAAATACATACCTCCCAGCCGTCATTTGCTTTCCTTCCTTCTCAATCGTCTCTTTCTCTTCCACGACTTCATCGTCCCTCAACTCCAAATCAGGCTTTGGTTCTATCTTCCTAAAACCAGGAATATAAAGAATATAGGTGCTAGGAACGCTTGCTGTAGAGCTGTTCGTCCCTGTGAGAAGCTTGCTGAGGACATTAGAAGTGGTTGTTTGTCCACACGAAGTGATGTTAGTGCTGTCACTGATGCCTTGCGAGGCTAGAATTAGAACATCTTGGCCATCGTCACTCATTGGAGCGGCATTAAATATATAATTGGCTAGTCAAGAATGTCCCATTTGTAAGCCATACAGCAGAAAATTAAACTAGTAAGAGAAGTCGCTACCTTAGTTCGACCTAAAAAACCTCAAACATACGATTATTCTTTCACAGCTGTGGCGGTTAGGCGTCTCGAAAATTGAATTTTTGGCGCCAGTATGAAATACGGCCAGGACCAGGTTTGTATTCTTAACGGCTAAAAGTAAGCCATTTTGTTCTGTGAGGTTTAAACGCGCCTCAAATTTCTTGCTTTGTCAAATATTGAAGTAAACAAAATGGCGGACGAGGACATCTGTTTACAGGAAGCACTGCTGGTCAGTAAAATTTTAGGAGCCACCTATCAAGCACAGGTAGCCCAAAGACAACTTTTTAGCTCCATAATAAACTTTGGCATCTAAGAGCGAATTTCGTATGAGTGGGAAACGATACGGAAAATTCGTAGCAGTATACCGTAATTTACCTTAGCCGTAACAACGCGTCGTCATTGGATCGATGATTCATATGAAAACAATGGACAGGGGCAGCGGAGCAGTTCTGAAAGTGGGGGGGGGGGGGCTAGCTTAGTAAATCCTTACTGCTGACAGAAGAGCATGTATGTCATTATCGTAAAAAGTCTGCGTTGCCTATGAATTGGAAAGCCACTTCACTGTTGCTGCATAACGTATACCGTGTACGTGCTGTAAAGCACCGTACGTTTCCCACTCATACGAAAACCGCTGCACCCCCGTACCTAAAAACGAGGGAAAAATTAGAGCAGATTTCGTATTAGTGGGAAACGCTATGGCACATTCGTAGCCGTACCGTAGCAGTACCGCAATTTACCGTATAGCCATATCAACACATTGTGATTGGATGATTCACACGAAAACAATAGAAAGCCCGTCCAGTGTTGTTGTATACCGTGCCGTGTACGTGCTCTAAGTCAGTATCGTATGTCGTACGTTTCCCACTCATACGAAATCTGATCTAGTCGGTCGCATTCTATGTAAAGACATCGCTAAGAAGAATCGTCTTATTTTATCCTATTTTCAGGGTTCGAAGGGAGCGGTTACAATGAAATTCAATGCTAAAATTTAACCGCCACCTAGCTCACTTGGTAGAACATCGGTCTCTTGTGCGGGAGGTCGTGGGTTCAAGCCCCGGCCGGACCAACACTCAGGGT
>WUAP02157285.1:0-10236 GCA_015163945.2 Stichodactyla helianthus
CAGTCAGTCAGTGATCAGTCAGTCAGTCAGTGATCAGTCGGTCAGTCAGTGATCAGTCGGTCAGTCAGTCAGTCAGTGATCAGTCGGTCAGTCAGTGATCAGTCGGTCAGTCAGTGATCAGTCGGTCAGTCAGTCAGTCAGTGATCAGTCAGTCAGTCAGTGATCAGTCAGTCAGTCAGTGATCAGTTGGTCAGTCAGTGATTAGTCAGTCAGTCAGTGATCAGTCAGTCAGTCAGTGATCAGTCGGTCAGTCAGTCAGTCAGTGATCAGTTGGTCAGTCAGTGATCAGTCAGTCAGTCAGTGATCAGTCAGTCAGTCAGTGATTAGTCAGTCGGTCAGTCAGTCAGTGATCAGTCGGTCAGTCAGTCAGTCATTGATCAGTCGGTCAGCCAGTCAGTCAGTGATCAGTCAGTCAGTCAGTCAGTGATCAGTCAGTCGGTCAGTCAGTCAGTGATCAGTCGGTCAGTCAGCGATCAGTCGGTCAGTCAGTGATCAGTCGGTCAGTCAGTGATCAGTCGGTCAGTCAGTCAGTCAGTGATCAGTCAGTCAGTGATCAGTCGGTCAGTCAGTCAGTCATTGATCAGTCGGTCAGCCAGTCAGTCAGTGATCAGTCAGTCAGTCAGTCAGTGATCAGTCAGTCGGTCAGTCAGTCAGTGATCAGTCGGTCAGTCAGCGATCAGTCGGTCAGTCAGTGATCAGTCGGTCAGTCAGTGATCAGTCGGTCAGTCAGTCAGTCAGTGATCAGTCAGTCAGTCAGTGATCAGTCAGTCAGTCAGTCAGTCGGTCAGTCAGTCAGTCAGTCAGACAGTCAGTCAGACACACAGACATGTATACAAACAGCTAGTCAGTCTTTAGTAAATAAATAATCCTGCATAAATCATTAAATCAACAATTCAATCATTATTTAATCAATAAGTCAATGATAGACTCACTACTACAACAAATCCAGTATACTAGTTGAAATAGTATTTCTAAATAATAACTGTTCCAAAGTAAAAATATGATATCTGTTGAAGTAACAAGAATCATCCTTTTTTGTTACATTAGAATGCGTTGTAGCACAAAATAAATGGACTGATGAAAGCTTAAGTTAATAGCTTATACAAAAAGTATATCATTATCAGACATTTATATATTGTTTATATAGTACAAACCTACCACAACATCACGATATTAAATACATGTAATCTTAACAATAATTCACGTTCTCTTTACATTTGATTCAAAGGAAAATTCAAAGATCACGAGTACCTGTCCTGTAGTCTTCTTTTTACCAACGAATATTTTCCAACACAAATTGGGTCCAAAACTCGCCACATGTTTCCCAACCTCGTAATCCTTTGTCAAAGGATTCCCAATCAGGGCTCCTACAGCTCCTACAGCACTTTTAGTGGCGCAGTAAGCCGTAACTGTAGCGTTCATAGCAGCACTTTTTAGCTTGTCCAGCTTGTCAAACATGGCTCCAGTGTATTTCTCCATTTCTGTCAGCAAATAGCTTTAAAAAATTACCTTTTCTTACCCCTAACGAGTTGTTTTTTGGTAAAGTGAAAGTCTAAGATATATGTCGAGGCTAATTTGATTAAATTTGTTGAAGGTTTGAGTCGTTAATTCATGGTTTTACATCAAAATCTTGCTTTGAATCTGTTTTGACACGACGACGTCCGCCATCTTGAATTTAATATTATGACTTACTACGCATGCGTGGAAGTGATGGAAAGGAATCTGAATGTGCCAACGAAGTGATGAGATTTAAAAGGGAGTATTTTAGTAAGAGTTTGATTTTAAGCAATTGAAGTCGAATGAGAAATATGCTTCGTGGATTCGTAAATTTGATAGATCACCGAGTTGTTTTCTGTAAAATTATGTGCAGTAGCCAATTCTTCGCGCCACATAATAAGAAACTCACAACGAGACAGTTCCCATGCCTACGGTGTAAAATTTGTCTCGCAAAATGTTAAGAATAGTAGAACTAGCCTTAACACAAAAACTGGTTTAACAGGTTTTTCAAAACCAATGACCAAGCAGAACTATGCAAACTTCCTTATATGGAGTGTAATCTAGTCAAACCTGTTTAAGAACAAAAGAAATGACGCACTTCCGTTATAACGAACTCAAACTCCTCTATGTTTGCCAACTTCGTTGGCAATAATAATAATTTTACTGACGTTTCGAGCTTTCGCCCTTCGTCGGAGTAAAAGAGTAAAGTAAGTTTTAAGTAAGGGTCAATAGATATAAATAAACAAAAGAAAATTACACGTTACCATACTTAAACATTGAAAAACCTATTTACCATTATTAAATTACTAGTAATGATCATTTAAAAATAAACTGAAGAAGTAGATTCACAATGAGCAATATTCAAGCAGCGTGAACCGGTTAGATTTTCTAGATCGGTTACCGAATGTTGGCTTACTTTACGTCTAGTAGAAGGAGGAATTACGAGCGTGTTAGCAGATTGAGCGGCCGGGTTGTATAAGGAGTTGAAAAGACTAGAAGCAGGATATTGAAAACGTCTTGAACCACTATTGGTTCGTACCACAGAGACACTTAGGTCAGTGTCTCAAGCTCTCGTTCGCCTGTTGAGCCTCACGTCTCGGATGAAAGAAAAAGAGGCTTTGGAGTTGTCTGGAGCAAGAGGATGCAAGATAGGCATTGAATAAGATTAAGATTTTCCTTAATTTCAGCGGAACAATGAAAGAGGGTGTGGAGAAATCAGAGTGGAATCAGCAGCACGCTTCTGGATTCTAAGAAGTCTGAGCTGTTATTCATGGGTGCACCCCAGACAGAAGAACAATAAGTTAGTGAGAGTAAATGCAGTTAGTATGGTAATACAACAGTCTGCATTTGAGAGGTAAGTAAGATTTAATGCGACGGGGCAAAGCTAGTCTAAGAATTTATGACCTTGCATAGTTGGTTATGTGAGCTGACCAGCTGAGATGGGATCCAGTGTGATCCCGAGAAGTCTAGTGTCAAACTGCTCCAGCAGGTGATCATTCAGGGAGACGGTTAGCTTGTCAGTAAGATTTCGCTCTTCTTACTAGCCGAAGTGAGTAGGGGAAAAAAATTAAAACTGAAAGGATATTAGATGTAGGTAGAAAATTCTACAACATGACATAAATAACTTTAAGATAAGGAGATGAAATACCTGGATTTGGCATATTTTGTTCAACCAGTGCCCGGCCAAACGTCCCATCAAGTCGAGCAGAAATTCGTACAAAACTTCACTTTTTCATAAGTTTTAATATTTAACTTTTTGAAAATTTTTGATGTGACATAGATTTTTAGGAGCTTTTTCAAATGAGCACATTAAAAGTATAGGGTCCCGTGCAAAATTTGAGGTTTTTACCTTCTTGAAGTTCAAAACACGCGTGGTTCCGTCTTTAATCTTGTTCAATAAAATTCCAAAGGGTTGCCATGGTAAATATCCATTCACACCATCTAGGCCAGAGACCTTCTTATTAACTGGCAGTTTCTGAAGCTCAGTTTTCACAAACTCGACTGAAACTGGCGATATAGTAAATGAAGAAACACCAGGAGGAGTTTGGATTGAGTGAGCTGCAAGGAGGTCCATACGGGACCTGAAGAGGCATTAGGAAGAATATATCAGCGATGTCTTCAGGTTTTGAGTATAGCTTTCCATCAACCTTTAAATGATTGGGAAGGCTAAAAGACTTGGGAGGTGATGTCGTGGAGAAGCTTCCACAAACTAGAAGGATTACTGATGTTATCATGAATCACTCTGCGGTAGAAATTACCTTTAGTTGCTCTGATTACATGTACAACTTAGTTACGCGCGATCTTATATAGTAAGTCCAGCTAGCATCCGTGTTACTTTGCCTTGCAATGTTATGCAGCTTGTTGCAATTCTTACTAGATTGCATTACATTATCATTAAACCAAGCAGTCTAACTCTAATAGGTGCATTCTTATTGAGGGCCTCTAAATACAGATCGTACCGAATGTCTAAGGATTCATTCACATCAAATATATGAATAATGTTCCAAGATTGAGATTGGAGAGATCGTCTAAAGGGTTCCAATGGAGAAGGTTTTACAGGATCTTACAGTGATGGTTTTGTGTTTCTTAGTCTTCACGAAGGAACCTCTTAATCTTCTTGTTACGAAGACAGGAAGATGGTCGCTGAGTGGACATAGAAAGAGTACCAGACATCAGTAAGTAGTCTTTGATTAGATTATTATATGGCGATCCAAAAGAGTTGATGTTATTGGACGAGTAGGGGACTTTATCATTTGCTGTTAATACGGCTGCGTGCAGATAGATGCACCGTGAACCAATATGCATTGGGGTTGACCCGATAGCCTCGCTTGAAAACGGATTCTTAAAACAAAAGATTATCACACTGTACTATAACAGCTATTGCTTTAGATCGTAAGCTTCAGTGATGTTGCACAGTGCCATGAATTGTCATAAGATTGAAGGATGCGACTTTGAAATCACCAAGAATATGTGCCTTTTGCATCATTTCGTTAGAATGTCCGTAGAATTCAGCTGGAGCTGTCGGTGGTGTAGAGAAGGCATTACTAGGAAAGGGTTTTCATCGAGTATACTTCGATCCAGATAGTTTCAATAGATTGGGTTTCTATAGACCCGAATTAGACCTCTTTACCTTCGTTGAAATATTTACCCATTTCTCGCTTGGGCAATGAATTCTTTCTTTTGTGAAACATGTTCATAATAAAAGAACAATTCCCAAGAGAATGCCACATGATCTGAAATGGACAATTCGCATACGAAAGGTCTCTTCTTATGATATGGCGTACGATTCAACCGATAAGACTGGCATCACTCCAAGATGGGATCAGATTTGGGGCTTTTCTGTGGGTACATTATTGAGTACGATATCTGAGGTCGTTCCTATAGTGCTCCATCGTGTTTCATCAGGCATCTTGCGGTCATATTCAAAGTATTTAAAAAATACATTTATAATAATAAGTTAATAATTTGAGTTAAAAACTTATAGGTGCCATTACCTAAGGTTTTTTTCTGTGGGTACATTATTGATTATGATATCTGAGGTCGTTCCTATAATGCTTCGTCATGGTCCATGAACTAGACACTCAAAGTATCGAAAAAAAATTAGTTTCCCCTATTCCCTGTTATGCCCCTGAATCGTCAAAAGACTCAAACAACTTTATTCTGGTACATTGGAAGCTGACTGCTAGCATGCAATTTAAGAACCTGGCTTCGGCACGGTCCCCCGCCACTAAAGGCATACTGCAAGCTCCGTTTATTGAACAGCTTTTTGATTTTGTACAAAACTCATAAAAGGGATTTACCAGTCTTTAATATAGACTCGCCTACTGCCCGCCAGGAAAAAAACCCTTTTTAGGAGGAAACCTGGTCCCTCCCGATTTCAGTGTTAGGCGAATTACGACCTCGAGGGAGAGAGGTCCTAAAATATATATAATGACGTCAGAGCCTAAATTACTTCTGAAAAGTAAAGAAGAACAAGAAAAAATTCTAGTTGGACTAGTTGCAGTCAGGCTAGCTGAATGAAATCCTTCCCTCAAAATCCCGCCTTTAGCTGTTGCGCTACGTCATCGGCTCCATGGCAGCCATTTGCCATATTAGGTGAACCGTGGAAACAATAGTTTGCTTCTATTCTTCGAAACGAAGCAAACAGCAAAATTTCTAATAATATATAAGTTAAAGAATTTAAGTTGAAAATTATAGGTTCTATTCATGTACCTAAGGGTCTTTTTCTGTGGGTACATTATTTGGTATGATATCTGAGGTCGTTCCTATGGTACTCCATCATGGTCCATCAGACGGCTCGCGGTCAAATATAAAGTAGGCTTATGTCTTATTTTGAAAAATTATACAAAGAAACGACAACAAAACAAATAATTGCTGTCATTACAACCTAATGAAAATTAAATCCTGAGACAAATCAACCTCAACAAAAGAAAGAAAAAATACTGGATCGCAGAATTTGTTTATTGTTCTGATTTGAAAAGTTCAGATTTTCTATAACCTTGGATCGAATTTCAGTATTAGAACGTTTAATCGCGGTACATTCCAGTAAAATTCAAGGGAATTCTACGATGATTCTAATGCGTTTTATTTGATGGCAACCGTCAAAGTTTATGGAAGAGTCGCCCCTTGTTCAAATCCATCGAACCTTGTCGAAGTCCAAGGACATCGTCTGGTAACATCGAAACTTAGAAGACAAAACAGCCAGAAAAATACTTTAGAATTGGGCTTTACTTTTGCTGATATACTTGATGAAGATGCCAGTCAGAGAGAAATATTTGATGCGATCGCAAAAGATGTCATTGGAAAATTCTTAGAAGGTTATAATGGGACAATATTTGCCTATGGACAGACTGGCACAGGAAAGACTTATACCATTGAAGGAGAAGACCTGACTTTGGACACGTAAGTTTTTTTACTTTCTCCTACTAACTTCTCGACTAATACAACGTTTCTCTACTTTAAAAATTATCTTATTTTAAATCTCTAAATGTTTTTCGATAAACAACGTTGTCAAAGATAGTTTTTAAAAGGTATTGTTGTTATAATTAACCCAAATTATAAACTTAATATTTGAATAATTATAATTTATAGTAAGGTATATGGTTTATCATTTGATTATAACTTACAGTGAGTTTAACCAATATCATAAATCCAATACCTGGATTATGTTGTTCTCAAAAAACCCAATTTCAAAACGTAAATTTAAGTAAATGTAAAAGATCTAGATTTTTTGGGATCATATAAGCTTACCACCCCTTAATGATTGAATTATGAGAATTATACTAGCTTGGAGTTGGACAGTACAAGAGCTTGTTAACTTAAGCCTGGGAAACACAATGTCACATTGCCTGCATTGGCAGGAGCATCGCATCATGATCAAGCCTTTAATCAATCGACTAAAACTGATTGATCACATTTTGTGACATTTATCAGTCACAGTGCGCGCCTACATTAATTTTCATCACTTTTGGTGCAGGACAAACCACTGTGAAGTATTTTACCAGCTGTTTCTTAGACCTTGACCATGCCAGAGATAACATAATACTTGAATAAATGCCCACTGTGCTTAATTTAAAACTTTGCCTTATAAACCCAGCTATTGTCTCAACCCAGCATTTATTCAGGGTTGAGTTTTAAAAAATGCCACCAGCATATATCAAATACTCGAACCCCATTGTCCTGGCATTTATTTGAACCTGTCATTTATATAGGGGGCCCAGCATTTATTCAAGTAATTGAATACAGTATTAGTGGTAATGAATGGTGATTGTCTTTCAGAAAGAAAAATGTTAACTTTACTGATATTTTGGACCTTGAGCCCTTCTTTGGAGTTTGAATTTTCTTGCAAGTTTACATAATTTCTTGCAATATTGATTTCAACAATTTTTTAAATTTTCTTTATGCATGTGCAGTGAAAACAACGACCAATTCATACGGTGTTCAAGCTCATCATATCTATCAACTGCAGTGAAAAGGAAGAGTTTAGGCTTATAATGATATGTGCATGTATGCATATATTCATGTAGCAAAGACAATCAAATGTTCTACATATCATATTTTATAATAATCCTGATTCTTGACCTCCAGGATATCTAAGTTATGTGAATTCCAGGGCTTGAAATAGAGAATGAAAACAGCCAGACATTTTAACTGTATTTTACAAAATGAAATATTTGGCAATAGACCCTTTCACGGTTTTTTCAACTTTGTATATGGATCAGCTAGTGAAAATGCGTCAACACCAGTGGAAAGAGCACCATAAAATTAGTAAAACTTCTAAATTTGAAAGTGATAGGTCTTTAGCAAGCGAAGATGAAGCTCTTCAAAGTCGTGAAATTTTACAGACGTTTGTATGGTGGGGGGCACAAACTGGTGCCGAAACAGATTTTCGCTAGCTGATCCATATACAAAGTTGAAAAAAACATGAAACAGTCTATTGACCAATATAGTTTAGATATGACTATTTTAAATGTGTTTTTCTTTCAACTTGATTAGTTCAGTCATCAATGATTCAGGGATAATTTTCTTTTAAACACCATTCTTCAAGAAAAGGTCACTGTAAATTGCCACCAGGTCCACAGCTTTTTTGATTTTTTTTATTTGTGGCTGAGCAAAAGACAAATGTGTGTTAGATAGTGAGATTTATAATTAAAGTCAACTGATCAACATCAAAGACACGTTTAAAGATATTCACACATTTAATTAATGATATTATTTTTGAAATAAAATGATGTATGGTAGAAAGCACGCACAATGGTATTGATTTGGAATATTGCCTTGACACGTTTTGGTGTAGACCTTAGATATAATGTTACAATTAAGCCAGATGTGTGTCATAACTCCAGATAACTCCCACCAATACTAAACCATTTACAGCCAATGAATTTTAACAAATCTACCCTTATGCCCCTGCCTATGGGCATGTCATTCTTCATTAAGTTTGTGATGGGACAGTTTAATTTTTTTGGTTAGTGAATATTTTATATCACTTATAAAATGTCTAGGACTATATTTTTATGTTGCACTGAGTTTTAAAATAAATTGAGTAATTTTGGCTGAGAAAATCCAAGTTAAAGTAGAATGCAAATAAGGATGATTCTTTATCTGATTTAAAGACTCTGACATGGTTATGATTTTTTATTGTGTTTTGTCATTAATTATTCATGAATTTTATAAATATACATGAGATGACCCTTTTTCTGAAGTGGTTCATAAAGATCTTGATAAGTAAATTCTGACATCATCTGGGTGTTTTACTAGAAAGTAATCTCTAATCTGCAGAACAATGTTAGTCACATGATTGTCTTTGGTATTTGCTATCATGGTGCTATTGTGATTGTATTGGGTACTCAACAGCCCATTGGTATGAATGAGTGGTTTTCTTTCTCTTAAAGCTATTGGTTCTTTTCATCTCTCACTTTCTGATTGGTTCTTTAACTTTCCTGCTTATTTATACCAACTCTTGCCCTTACTTTACTCTTTTACTCAGACAAAAGGCAAAAGCTCGAAACATCAGTAAAGTTAAATATCTCTCTCTTTTTTCATGGTACAGCTTTTCTTTTTTTGATCATGGTATTCATTACATTACATTGTGGGTGGTTAGGTCACTGCTTGTTGTTGTTGTTGTTGCTGTTGCTGCCATTGCTGCTACTCTTGTTATGGGTGTCATGTGTGGCATATGTTGTTATTCCATCACCTCTCATCATTGTGAGTCCAACGGGTCAGGTCACCGGTTCGAGCCCTGTGGATACCACATGTGAGTAGAGTTTGTTAGATGTGTTGTTCTCTCCCTTGACACAAGGGTTTTTCTCCGGGTTCTCTGGTTTTCCTCCCTCCGTAAAAATCAACATGTGAGCTGAGAGTTGTATGCTTAAAACAGTCAATGTAGTGGTAATGTGTGTGAGTGATAGTGCCCCCAATTAGTGTGAAAGTGCTAGAACAACTAGGCACTTAAAAGAGATTTTTATTTTATTTTACATGTCAACATGGCTTACACTAGTTTACTCACTAGTTTCCATTTATATGTATAACTTACTGTACAATTTTAAACTAAGTACACAATATTCACTGCATTTGTGGCTGAGCTACACCATTTTTCTTTGTCTTCTAATTAAATGCATTTAAGATCCATTTTCTGTTTTAACCACAGTAATCATGATCCTGATATCATAATGAAATAGGGCAATAGACCATTTCACAGTTCTTGTCACTCAACTCCAGCCTCACTTTTAGAAATTAAGTACTGCCTGTGCAATTTTTGATTATTTCAATTGTTCGTTAAGGTGCAAATTCCTTACATTGTTGCAGGCTGAAGTCAAATTCTAAAGAATAATTACATGCTAACGAGGCTGGAGTTGAGCGACAAGAACTGTAAAATGGTCTATTGTGAATTTAAATCCTTCTTTGTCGACAGATCTCCCAGACATGGCCTAATCCCACAGGCTTTGGCTATGATCTTTGATGAGATTGACAAGCTCAAGGGTGAGTGTGTAACCATTCAGATTTCCTTCATAGAAATGTACAATGAGATGGCATATGATTTACTTGGTCCATTAATGTATAGCAGCAACAACAGAAGAGACCTTCCCAGGGTAAGTGAGATTTAATATATCAGTCACTGTATCTATATAGACCCTTTGCAATAATGGCCACCACTAATTTCCATAAATCAAAAGCTTAATGAATTGAGAAAATATTTTGTCTGCACATGAAAGAGCATCGGCGAATTAGTATATGTGC
>WUAP02157296.1:0-10236 GCA_015163945.2 Stichodactyla helianthus
TCGTAACTGTAATATCTTTATTGGTGCAACCACTGTTTACATACGCGGGCTCAAAATGTCCCATATTTCTGGCAATGTTTATTTGAAACAATCAAATAAACTATTATAACGATGGTGAAAAGCGATAATAGTGAAAAGCGATGTTATACTGACTAAATTTTGAATTTAGAGCTATGATCATAGCAAAGACAAAAGATTGTAACTATTGGCAACGAATTGGTCAGATGTGAGTTTCAACATTAAGGTTGGAACATTATAGTAACTGATAGGACTGGGAAATGAAGAATTTACAATGAATGCAAACCAGGAAAACTTGAGTTCAATGTCAATTAAATTTTCAATTGGTTGTGCATAGCATGAGAAGTTAAAATAACATGATAACAGATTGAAAAATTGTGTTAAATGACTAAAGTAGAGCTTGTAAGCAAACTCAATGTCATTGAATATGTTCTGATAACACTGTTATGAAGCCAATAGAATTACAGTGGCTGTTATTTATATCGTTCAATAGGCTTTTATAAACGACTATAATATTAAAAATAACGTAATTGTAAAATGTAACTGTAACTTTAAAATGCAACTGTCGTTGCCTTTAACCCGTGATACAAGAACAATTAGTCAGTACTATTGTGTGATGGAACAATAGTATTGAATATCCTGCTGAACAAAAGATAATACAACATGCTACTATATGTGTTTGTGCATCCAAAAGCACTAACTATTTCACGGGTTACGTGTAACGGATCCAACAGTCATGAACAGTCAGTTATAAAGGTACCTTTTGGTTTAAAATGTCTTGTATCAATATAACGGTAACTTCATCTAAACGAATGGAAGGCTGTTATTCTATACAGTTCATAGCCTTTGACGGCAATAACATCTAAACAACAGGTTCAATGTTGATCACTTTTGGCCCATCGTAGGTTAGTTGTATTTTGTCTATATCGAGAAACCGCTAACCAATAGGCCTAAACCGCTGACCGGCGAAACAACCGCTGACCAGTAGGCGACATTAAAATCTCTGATTCGTCGGCCATATATAGGTGTCCAATCCCTCACGTCCAGACGAAACCGCTGACCAATAGGCGACATTATGAAGATATCTCTATCGTCGAGAATAGTTTCGCTCGCAGCAATGAGCCCTCTAACGCTGACGTGACACGTGGTCTGAAAGGGGAATATATTACGCCCAATGAATTCATAGTTCCACTGCTCCGTAGTTACTGTTGCTACGTCCGACAAGCCAAAACATTTTATCGCGTTACGGAATCAAGACAAATGTTGATTGCTAAAAATTATACAGGGTTTGGATGGATGTTATGCATCCTAGGAATACATTTGAGGAATCGGCAATAAAAGCTAAAAATCTCCCTGAAATCGAGGGGTTTATGATGTTGTTTGTCGGACCTGCCATATTCCATTGGGAAAACTGTGACGCCATGATTGGTGGAGCTATTGTTTGAGTGGATCTATGAATGATGTGGACCTCTTTTGTTTGGGGGTAAAGTTCACCCATTTCAGACCAAACCCAAGGGAATGACACGTGGTCTGAAATGGGTGAACATTAGGCCCAAGCTAAAGAGGTCCATTTAGATCATGAAGGCGCGGCATTATATAAGGACCTAGTGCAGGAAGCGTTCTGACTGGTCAATAATTAACAATTATTCCACGAAAACGAGTCGTACATGAGCTTATAGCCGACGAGGCGCGCCGAGTCGGCTATTAGCCATGTACGACGAGATTGAGTGGAATAATTATTTTATTATATCCACATCCACTGGATTGTGAGAAATATAGAATTTTAAATTATTTTCAAGTTTAAAAAGTGAAATAACGTCGGCGAAACGCTCCGCTATTTTGTTTACTTCTCTACTCTGGGGATATGAGCTAATATCCTGGTAGTAGAGGAACCAATCAGAGCGCGCGCTTGCTCATATCCAGTGGATATGGATATAATAATAATCAATAACTCGACGCAAACCGCAAACCGAGGAGATCTGGGTCGGTGAATAAACAGTTTCCCAGTTATTTGGGCATGCATGACATTCTTGTTGCTATAGGCAAAAAATATGTTTTATTTTCTCAAAACAAATCGATTAATTGAAGGCTAAAAATTCCGTAAGAAATTTATCGTCCGCCTTCAAGAATATAAATTCTCTCCAACAATGGCTACCATAACTAAGAAAAATCTCAGTCTCAGAACTGCTTTTCATTTTGGACGCTGAAGTAACTTTTTCATACGCAACGTCACAGACTTACAAGCTTTATCATATTCATTTTTGCATTGGACAACTATTTCCAAGAGTGTTTTTAAATAGTCAATAGTATGCGATAGAATTATCATTATTTAGCTGTTAGCTTTGGACACGATTCTCGTACCTAGTGCTCTTAGTGTTCTTTCCTCAGGCACTCTGGCTAGGAGTATGAAATGAAGTGAAAAATCTATTGCGCATGTTTTCTGAACATCAAGACCCACAGTGAATAAGATTCGGACCTGGGGCTAAATTTCACTCCTTTCACGCGAAGCATGCGCAGAAAGAAACTGGGGCTCACGAGGATCATGCGCAGTAAGAGTTTTACCCAGTGTCGTTCAGTTTGATAAACCTAAATCTCCTACAAAAAACAAACTGGGGCTTTATTGCACACGCATGAAGAGTTTAAAATGCATGTGTCCGCTCACGGTTGCTCTATAGTACCCAGGCATTTTATCTCTCTTCTAAAGAAGTACAGAAGTTACTAGAAGTAATGTGGAATGGTTTTTCTGGGGAAAATGGTGTCCGGGGGTTACGCCCGCAAGAATGCCCCCCCCCCCCCCTCCCGCGAAGACAAGAAGAAGGGAATTAATCCAACAACACAAGTTGAAGGCCAGCTAGACTGAGCGTTAAAGATATCAAACCAACACCTATATGAGATTACTAACTCACAACCTATTCAAGACTTCTGCCATTTACAATTCATTAAATACTTGGCTCACGTTTGCAGAATGGAGAATGACAACTACAGAAACAAGTATAGTTTGATAAACGCACAACAAACAAGATATGGAGAAAAGTGGAAGACTTTTTGGGAGTAGATCAACAACAGGCGAGGAAAACAATGATGGACAAAAAGAACTTCAAGTGACTTTTGGAACATCGTTTTCCAATGTTGGCACACCCCAAGGCCATTCGCGCGCCATCTGGGAAAAAATGATGATGATGATGATGATGAACGTATAAATATAGCTCGATCGCAGCCATGTGACTCTCACCATTTCAGGTCATCCTAATTTGATCGTGCTCTGTGTGGCAATAGGTTCATGGGATCCAATTAATCACACGAGTCTTTCGAGCAGCTTTCCTTTGAGTAGGAACGTAACGCCAAAATCATTTAAATCCAAGTGATGTCATTGCGTGGTATATTAGGTCTTAACGAGTTTTGATTGGCTCGGGTTAGGCAGAATCTTCCCTTATATGTTTGAAATATACTCTATTCGTAGGAAATGATTGAGCACGTTTAGAGTAGTGTACTTAGTGGTAGTTTCAGCTTTGTCCTGTTTGATGTTTATGGCAGGTGATTATCTATACGATACAACACGAGTTGCGGTTAGTTGCGCCTCAGTCCCAGATAGTATCGGTGCTGCTTCTAGTCGCTAGTCACTCTAACGGAATCAGCGTTGAACTGAAGCCAAATCAAGAGATTTTCATTCGAAAGTTAGCTAGACGCGATAGGACTTCGATATCTGTCTTGATGCCCATTGCGTCTCAGTCAGATAGCCTGTCGCTAGCTCAAACACTATCATAATACAAGACAGTTTCAGTGCAAAGGAAATCACCGATATACCGTGTCAAGCCTATGTTTGGCGGGTGTCGATTAGATGGGTTGAATACTATTGCTAAGCAGAACAGGAGAAGAGGAATCGTTTACGTACGGCAACAGTGGCCCAGTTACTGACTAAAGCCAGTCTCACAAAGACAGATCCCTTTTTCTGCTAGGTTTCTACATTTTGAATTTTCTAATTTTGTCTTCTTGTTCATTAAAATCTAAACAAAACTTTGTTGCAGAGTCGGGAAAAAATACTCTTAGCGCATTACCATGAAGAGATGAGCATCCCAAAGCCAAATGGCATTTTCCTTGTCGTTTCCATCAATTTTATTGAATTCTGAAACAACCTCTGGGCTGATCTAAGTCAGGGCAAGGCTAACTCACAGATCGAATTAGACAATAAAATGACATTTGCGGCCCGAGCGCAGCGAGAAGAATCAAGGGTGGTGGTGGCGCAGCGGTAGCACACTCACCTTTCACCTCTGGAGCGTCGGGTTCGATTCCTGGACTCGGCATTTGACATGAGTACAGCCGGAGTTTCTTGCTGGGTCTCTCCTTTAAATCCAGAGTTTTATCCGCATTATCTTCTTTTCCTCCCTCCGCAAAACCCACGCTAAATTCCAATTATTACCAATATACGCGGCCAAACAGAAAACCGCCCTCTTGCAAACACGCACTCAGCGGGCCGCAAATGCATTATCAGCCCTACTGCTGATTGGTTTTTGGTTCACCATCTGATGGATTTTAGCCAATCAGAGTTTGGCCTTGTTAATTGATAATAGAGCAGATTTCGTATGACTGTGAAAAAGTCGCGGCACGAACACGGCGCGGGCACGGTCAAGGCACGGCAAGGAACTTTAGAATTCTAGAAAACATCACGGTCGCGGCAAGGCATGCTTACGACACTGACCGTGCCGCGACTTTTTCACAATCATACGAAATCTGCTCTAATGATATTATCGCTGCGCTCGGGCCGCAAATGACACTACGCGGGCGGAAATAAACAATATTCCCTCCAAAAGTCATTTTATTGTCCTATTTGCTAGATTATAATCCTCAGTAGGCGATATCAATTTTCCCCGTCTTTTAGACCGTAAACGGAAAACGTCAGCTTGATCAAAATAAGTGTTTGCCCACTTCATACAACATGCCATTTCGCGAGAAAGATGTCAGTAGTCATGTCAGTTTCAAAGAGATTACAGGAGAAACATCACGACAATGCTTAAAAAGACCCTTGTACCGGAATCTAGGCGATCTTGATGTGTGTTGAACCAACCGACAATCTTGTTGTTACATCTTTTACCTCATGCGTCTATTGACTTCTCAGTCGTTTTTGATAATTCTTTTTCAAATTCTTTGTGTGTGCCTGTCTGTGTTTTTCCCCCCAATTAATTAAACGGAGCTCAAAAAACAAACAAACAAACAAACAAACAAAAAAGAAAATCATTTTTGTGTCAAAGATTGTCTAGATGAATAGTATTGATTATAGTACGATGTTGAACTTGGAGTAGCAGCGCAAACGTGCGCCATTAGTATTGCAGATAATCTTCAAGATCTAAATAACTGCTTTATTTGGCTTACACTCCAATCTTGATACAGACTTTTAGCTTAAAAGGTTTTTTCACAAACACAATATACTTCGAGGTCATGGCTGTCCATATTACGGCCATATGTTCATCGGTACATATGGTTATCGCTGTCTGTCATTGGCTCGCTGAAAGGGAGGGACCGTTAAAAGCCCTCACTTTATTACTAGGAAATAAAAACTTGGTAGACTCTCAACGGAAAACCGAATAAAAATGCTGTCCGATACCTTAAAAGTTTTGAGAAGAAATCCCGCGTGCCAGCTCTTTTACGGTCGACCCGAGTCTCCAAATACAGGACGCCCAACTCCAACCCAGTGCATCTCTGCACAATTCCTATGCAGGAATCCTGAGCTGTATAAACACACTGAAAATTCCATCCTAATTAGAGCCGAATGTTCATTCACGCGACTTTAACTTGCACGGTTTAATCAGACGTATTATCAAGTCAGCTCAGCCTATCTGCCTAGCATACTAACTAACACGTATACTACACTTCTATACATTGGACCATCGTTTGCTTACTATTCCTAGTTTTTCCTTTTTAACTAAACGAAACCTAATACGTATGACAACTGGTTACACAGGATTGTAATCAAGGAAGTGGCTGTAAAAGCGAAGGGTTTAAAAAGAATTAAAAGCGTTAATTGAACTTCCATTTGTAGAATGCTTTCACATCGAATGAGCGCTCTTGGGATCAAACAAGTCCATTCTACCGTTAGTAAAAGCAACCAATAATTCATATTCCTTCCCTAGAATCACTGAAATACTTCATTTTCATTGACCCTCACTTGAAGTTAAAAAGATTTAGGCTCACGCACGCGCAGCATGGTTGTTATAATCATGAAAATGATCACTGATTCCCAAGAGAATGGATTAGAAGAAGCGTCCAACCTAATAGCCTAGCGGTTAATTAAAAGAGATAACGTTACACAGGATAGAAATGGCCTATCGTCTGATGTCATCACATGGCTCAGTCATGGAAGTGCAGTCGAGTAAGCCCTGCCAAGCCCTAAAACAAGACCACGACCGAATAGGCGGCTCTCGGATTCTTCAAACGTAGAGGTCGAGAAAGCATGTATTCTAGGAAATGGAACCTTGTTGAGGCTTGTGAAATACTTTGTAAAAGTTGGTAAAATTTTTAAAGAAGTCGATGTTCGTCGAAAGGTGACTGTCGAACCCACGCGGCTGACTTACTAGCATGACAATGAAATCGCTCACTAACTAATCCCTTACACATTAGGCAATTTTTTTCTTTTCTTTTAAAAACATTGTACAAAACTACGACTTACCTGTTTGCAGTCTTCCAAGGTTCTCAGTAGTTGGCTTTACACAGCTCTGTTGTCAAACTGCTTGCAGTGTCTCTGCTACTACTACTTTTCGTAGTATGGAATTAAGTGTAGTATTGATAACCGTAAAGGCTCACTTCTGAACTCTTACTGCGAGGGCGTGCGTTCGGTATCAGTTGCATTCGGCATTCGATTTGTATTCGTAATCAAGCCGGCTACATGATACAACAGTCACAGAACACGTAAACACTTGGGAATCGAGAACCAAAAACCCTCGGGGGCAAATGAATGTATTTGCCAGATGGAAATAGAGTTAAGGCAGACTCTTCATGAAAACACAATCGTTCGCCTTGATGAGATTTTGCTGCAATTTTAGCGCCTTGTACAGCAACCAGTCACTGATAAAAACCTATAACCATCAGAAAATAAGCATATCAATTGGATTTTTTTATGCCTTTCCAATGCGATAACACTCTTTAATGTCCGCTTCATCCCTAACTAAGGTTATTTAATCGTTAAGTTCGATCGATAACAGTGACACACGTTTAATCAATACGCCAGTAAGAGAAGAGTTTAAAATTTCATTTTATAATCTTGTGTATTCTCTAAAATCTATAGCTTGTGGTGTGAATTTTTTCTGGCCTTAATTTAGGGTCCCTTTCGTGGTTTTTGCATCACACAACATGTTCAACGTTTATGACTCGTTGAAAACCACTTATTTTTTTTCACAGCTCGGTGTTTTACACATCCCAATCAGTGGAGGGATCTGTCAGTGAAGTGACGCTACAGACAGCTGAAACCTTGGCGAGGATAAGTCCACGGTAACCATGGACCCAGGGACCTTGATCACTCCATGTGCTTAAGTTATCATCAGACAACAATTTGACCTTAAGGAGGAAGAAAATCCTAGCAGCATTGTCAGTCAAGTTCCTGTACAGGATTAAATTCTATGCGCAATATTGTCCCGGAATACTGTAATCTTAGAGTCCTATACTTAATAACTATCTGATATCAGCTGGAACTGGCTTGAAGAAGCCATCGATTGGGTTTCCTGTGGCAAATATTTGAATCCGTTCACGAAGAAAAAGTAGTAATAATAATTACAGCTTGAAGTCCAAAGGAATACAATTTCCGACAAGACAATCGGGCTTGGCTTCCATTAATCTTGATATCACGATCTTGTGAAAACTAAGAAAAAGATTAAAAGATATGGTGTTGCTATTGATGTTAATGCGGCCACGATCAACTGCCACGCGCCAAGTCCCGGGATTTTATAGTCTCCTTGCTTATCTAGTGTCAAAACATTTTTCCTTCATGAAAGAAACTCATAAAAACTTCCAATTTTCTTTCTAGTAGTTTATAATGGGTTTTTAAAGGTATTTACCCTATCGGCCCAAGTCGTACGTGGGTCTGACGTCTGATCCTTGACAGACATTATGGTCTAGATAAATTACATTAACAATAAGAATGTTAATGCACATACTTAAAACGGCTGACCTGAGAAACTTTGTGATAAAAACTAAAATAACAGCCAAAAATACAATTGACCAGGCAGTTTGAACAGAACGGAGTACACAATTGGACAAGACTCGCCTTGAGGTATAAGGCTGCTTGTCACAATAAAGACGGGAATAACAAGATTTCAAGCTTTGGACCGACAAAGTAATGACATTCTCTCGAAATGAATCCAGCTTTTGTTTCCGAGTCACGGGGATCCTTTTTCAAAATATAGAAATGCACCCACTACGTTTCCCAGACTAAAGACTACAAAAGTTTTGGTTAAACTGTTAGGACTCCTCTATAGTGGCTTGTCGTTCCAATTTCTGTTGCAGATTAGAAAAAAATCGAAAGCTTCCTCAAATGCAGGCGCCACTTTTAAGTGTTTTTAAGTGTTTTTAATTGTCTTTGCTTGCACGGTAACCGTATCATGTGTCCAACTGCTAATTAAGGGCCCAATTGAAAAAGGGGGTCGATCTGATTTGGCTCGAGAATCCTCAAGTAAAACTCGTTGAGTCATCCCAACCAATACAGTTTCGCCATGCTGCTGGAAGCCCCCAGCCTTATTTCTGAGCCCTTGAGCTCTCTGGCAGTGATTCCCAATAAACGTCGCTCTATTAAATGTTCCTTAATCACTAAATTTTACCTTTTTAACTAAAATGCCAAACGACCACAGACCTTGAATGAAAATGAACAACGAACCAAAAGGTGGACCAGAAACAATCTACAATCTTGAACAAAACTATTGGGACTTTTTGTGTTTACCTATACCTATTTTAAGTGGAGGTCCCCTTGATACGCCTCAACCCTCCCCCTCCCAGTACAATTTTGTCATTTTTCTTGCTGCCGAATAGACCTCTTTATTTTGGGCGTAATGATAGCCCATTTCAGATCACGTGTCATTCCCTTGGGTTTTGTTTCTTTGTTTCTCAGTAACGCTTGAGAAGACACATTGATGTATGAACTTTATTCCCCGGGGGGATGGCGCGTGGTCTGATATGGGTAAACATTACGCTCAAAGTATAAAGAGGTCCATACAAAATGAAACCCCGAGGATCAACATTGAGTGGGGTAGGGGTGCGGCATTTACGTTTAGGAAAACAACGACGACAGCAACAACAACAGCAACAAGAGCAGCAGCATTAACAACAGCAGCAACAACAACAGCAACAGTCCCAAAAGGTTATGTCCGAAGTTATTAATGATCCTGAAGGGCAAGAATGGAAATCTATGAATAATGTCGAATGTGAACTAAAAGACCCTGTATGTGCCTTGGGGACAAGAATGAATAACTATGGACAAGATAAGATTCATGTGTTATGCATGAGAACCAGAAAGAACTTATCAGACAAATGGACCTTATGGAAAACAACGCATATGTATAGTAAGATGGACCCATGTGGACCAGAAAGAACCTACATGGATCTTCTGGAAAACAATGAATAAATATGGTAAAATGGACCCACAAAAGCCTTCTCAGGGGAAAGGAATGAACATCTTTGGATCGAGGGGACCCACGTGGACCAGAAAGGTCCCACGGCCTGAGTGACAATGGACATTACCTGGACCTGAAAAATGCCTAAATATCTTTAGCTCAGCCGGACTTATGCAGACGAAAAAGAACCTACACGGAACTTACGAGCAAAAAATGATCATCTTTGGATGAGACAACCTACGTCACCCTACGTTGATTCTATCGTAACAAGGATAATACTTATGCCTAAATCAAATCTGAGAAATTTTTCGTTTGTTCATCAATACCATTTTCAAAATCTTTCGCTACATGTTATCTTCCCACGATAAAGTGGTAATGGTAAAAAGAATTTCTTAAGAGGCAAAAATGGAATCTGGGAATTCAGGTCGCTAAGGATGGGAATTATTACCAATATACGCGGCCAAACAGGAAACTGCCCTCTTGTAAACTTGCGCTCAGCGGGCCGCAAATGACTCGAGCGGGCTGATAATGGCATTATCGGCCCTACTGCTGATAGACCTAATCGGCTAACGCAATGTTTACATTCTTTGACCCATTTCAGATCACCTGATCATTCCCCTGAGTGATG
>WUAP02157307.1:0-10235 GCA_015163945.2 Stichodactyla helianthus
CAAAATGTCCCCCGGCATTCCGGCAAAAGTAAAAGAATTCATGTCGGTGTAAAATGATTAGAAGTAGCAAGAGAGTAGAAATGACGGAATATTTTTTCATACGTCCAAGAATAAATTAGCTTCCCGCCATTTCAAATAATAGCGCGTGACGTTAGGAAACAATAGATAAGCCACAGCCAATCACATGCTCTTCCTTTGTTAAGGACTGGGATCGAGCACCGGCGGTCCGGGCGGGACTGGGACTGAGAACCGGCGGTCCGAGCGGAAACTGGAGCTGAGCACCGGGAATGTATCCGAGGCGGGGTCATGGGTCAAACACTCAAACAATAGCTGGGCTCCATAGCCAATAAGCGTCCACGTAGGATGAAAGGGAGGGGCCTGGGACCTAGCACCGCATGGCACCGGCACCGCATGGCGTAGAACTGTCATTTCTATACTACTTATGACTTTGTGAAACTAGAATAGCTTATTTAGCCACTAGATTGTAACTTTAGGTATTTCTATCTATTGCAGTTCGAACCAAATATACGCTCAGTTAGCTACTCGTAATTTTCTTGTAATCATCGACCAATAAAGAGCCACTCAACTAACGTGGATGTGCGTTCGAATCGATGTACGATTAAGATCATCGCTATTCCTGTAATCGTGGATTACAGTTTCTATAACAAATGCGATTAAATTCAAAATGGTGGCTTCATTTCCAAACCTTATGTCATAAATTCTCCAAAAAGAAGTCGGTTACCCCCATTTTTTATGAAACTACTTTATAAAATCTAACTTTACAAGAAAATAAAAGAAATCTGACGATGGGATCACTTCAAAATCACATTTTGGGCATAAATGGAATCGAAATTTACGTAAAGCGAACGCTAAAAGTCCACATTTATTTATTTAGTCTTACTTATTCCTTAACACTTAAACCATGCCTGCACTAATCAGCGAAGATCTTCAGCAGGCATTATTTAGGTATTTAAAAATGAATATGAAGAAATTCTTATGATTTTTACAGTTCCTTTTGGTCGTGCAATCGCCGTTCGTCGTTCTCCCCGTCAACCTTTTTTGAAATAGCTATATATCCTTGGAGGAAAACTGTGCAAAATTAGACTAGTAAATCAGTGAAGAATAACAACAAGATCATTCATGCGTTTATTCTTCGTACATTTATAATCGTACATCGAACATTTATTACCAAAACAAACTTTTTTTCACTATGCGATTAAAAGTCTCTAGTTTGTTTTATTATTATTATTATTATTATTATTATTATTATTATTATTATTATTATTTATTATTATTATTATTATTATTATTATTATTATTATTATTATTTCACTTCGGCTGCAAATGATATTGGGGTTTTGGAAAAAAATATCCTTCATCTTGATATAAAAAGTTTCATGTAACTATCAACCAATTTTTGAACATAAATTACTTGATAAGGCTGATTTTCTATTTTGTACAATTTATAGCTAACTCTTTCACACGGGATATACTTATTTCAATAAAGTTTGTCACCTGAAAAGCTGCAAAGCTGAGACTGATAAGGATTGTGGGTAGATACATATGACATGCTTCCAACTTTTGATAACTGCTGATGGACTCAAAGTCCTTTATCAGTTACATTTTAAACTCCTGTAAGCATTCTTAAGCTGAAGTTTCTATCAAAAAACCTTTACTTGTTGGTTATAAAATAATTTCCAGGTGTTTAGTGACTATATTACTTGCACTATCATTTTGATTATCACAGAATCTTTCGTCCTTGCAGTCGTGGAAGTCACCGCATAACGGCATGACTGTAACCTGTTTTGATTGTGCTCTGTTTTCTTAACCTGGAAAAAGTTAAACGACTTGTAACTCCCGTTTACCTTGAACGAAATAACTTGAAAACCGCCTCCTTCTTAAAACGATGTAAAGTTCAGATAAGGTGGAAATCGTCTTTGAATACACCAGTTTATACACTTGTAACATCCTCTTCTTTACATGGAATGATTTCACCTCTGCAGTCACTCGTCCATGTCGAGCGACAATTGTTTTCATTTCTATCTCAGCTAAAGTCTTTAGTTATCTGACCATTTTTATTAGTACTTCTTCCAGAATACTTTGTGCGTCTTTTTACGGTTATACACTGAGTTTTTCATTTACATCTCGCCATAAAAAATAAAATAATTCTTGCTCTTTAAACACAATTTTTCTGGAAGTCGCTTTGTTATTGTTGAGAAGCGAGGCAAAGTGAGTTTGCGCAACCCTTACTTTCATTCACGTTTATTGTGCAAAGCTCAGTTCGGAATTTTTGCATCTGTATATAGACTAAATCATTTAAATCATATGGTTTGCCTCCGGGCTTGTACAATTTTGAACTTTTATTTTGAAAACTCACTCGTTCAAATTTATTCCACTCCATTTGCACTCGCAATCACATAATTTCCTATACAAAATGAAATTTGGAAACCGCTTTAACATTTAAAATTTGGTTGAAAACCGAATGTTCTAAACGTGCACGCGTTGTTTTAAATGCAAAACGGCTTCCAAATTTGATTTACTGAGCCGGCCTCGATCTATATAAAAAGGGTCTTCGTTTTGCAAAATAGCTCGTGCATGAAAGTCTGTGAACATATTAAAAGTGATAATATATTTCGGGTTCGCGTTGCAAGGGAACGAATTGAGATGGAAGACTTTTAGGGTTAAAACAAAAAACATCGCTTTTTCTTTATATGCATTATCAATCATCCGCGTTGCATCCCTAATCAAATATTTATTCCTGTATTTCTTTGCATGATCTCCTTCTGTAAATTTCACAGTATGTAGTAATATTCCTATTATGCTCCAAGGTGTAAATTTCCATTTGTTATAGCGATGTCAATATTTTCTCTATAGGTGGATCTTTGCTGACGTCAATGTTTACATTTTGCTCATTAGCATAGGCATTTCACTTTTACCCAAACTAACACTAAATCAAATGTCAATAGTGAAAAAATCACGATAAGATTAGCTTTCCTTGAAAATTTGAGCTTGGCATGAAATACATTTTTACGTGATGCGGTTTTAAAAACTCTAAATTTACAGAGAATGTATGGGCTCATTAGCACTTTCGCCACACAGAAATTTCAAAGTGATATTTCGTTTGATATTGCATGGAAAGAGCTAAAAATTTCGTAGTTTTCTTATATCAATGAGCTGTTTTTAAGTTTTGGATTCGGTTTGCAATCTTCTCAACTTTTTAAAGTTTAAAAAACCGTGTGCAATATCAGAGATATCAGCTTTGAAATTTCTGTGTGGCAAAAGCGCTAATGAGCCATACATTCTCTGTAAAATTTATGAGTTTTTAAAACCAAGCAAATACCAAGCCTTCTTCAAACCGCTATACCAGAATTATCAGTGTTAAACATCACTGAGAACTCAAGAAATACCGTAAAATGGAAGAGAAGTCACCGAATTCAAGCTATTCAAAGGACTTATAAAGTATATTTTTCCAAATTATTCAGATCAGAATGTCCTACAAATTTTAAAATCATACTGGAAAAACCTTAAGGAACTGAGAAAACAAAAATAGTTTGGTAAAATGTTCTTGATGAAATCCGATTCCGAGACGCCCATGGCTTACAAGCCAATGAAAACGTGTTACAAGTCATTTCTTTATCTAGTATCAACTGAGTTTTAGTTTTCTCTAAAACGTAAATTTCGACTCAAGTATAAAAGCTTGAATTCATCATCTTCAAACAGAACATTTTTTCTAGAAATAATGAAGTAGGCTTGTAAAAGAGTTTTGCAATTTGAATAGTTTTTTCCGCGTAATAAGAGGCTCAACCTAGGCCATGTGCCTTTGCACTAACGAAGAACTGCACAACTATTTCCTTTCAACCGGTTTTAATGTAAATCCGGAAATGAAAGTAAATCTAGGCGCGCGAACGCTGTGCCTCGTTTGTCAGGAAGAGCAAAGCTAATTAACTGAATACCTGTGAAAGACGTAAGAAGTATCATTATTTGTTGGAAGAATTGCAGATAAAAACAAAGCCGAAAAGACTAGTTCAGCTGAGCTTAAAATCAAAACATTGTCGTCGCTTGAGATGGACGGCGGAGCGGACTACCTACAGCAAGGGTGAATTCATTCAAATGCCAAGAAGAGCATGTTAGAAATTGTTGAACAAAACAACTGGTAAAGTCTTTGTAGCTTCTTCCAGGTTAAAACTCTTGTAACAAGAGGCTTTCTTTAGGGTCATTTTCTGGAGAAAGGTAACGGCTAACAAGGTCTTTGGAATAAATATTTATCTCAGGATCCTACTCAAACAAATGTAAAAATCAAACACAACCTGGAAATCGGCACTTAAGTTCAAGGCGAAAATAAAGCAGACTAAAAAAAAACTAAACATTTGAAAAAAGCTAATTTTTTAAAAACAATTAGTTTTTTCAATTTTTAAGAGTGGATGTCTGTGAATATCGACTGAAGCGTGCATAAGGATAAAAATTGGAACTTATGGGCCACTTTAGTAATTTGGATATTTCTAGTTTACATGAAAATTACAGTACAAATTATAAATCATAATTGCATCCGAGTAAAATTAATACCATTTGAGTTCCTATGTACTAGAGTGCATTCTGTTCAAAGTTGAAGGAATTTGGCTTAAGTAGTATAGGTCGCACCGCACGATCCGGATTTTTGCGGAGCATTTATACTAATTTTTGCGGAGCAGTACGGAGGAATTGAGCATTTTTGCGGAGGAACTATATAGTTTTGCTGGCTTTCCTTATTAGCATAAAACAACGGGCAAGCGGCGAGCTATTGTTTTCTGAGATGGCTTCGGACAAGTCCAGGCAAAGCTTTTGTGTACCACACAATGAAAATAATCAAACAGCTGAGTTAAGCAATTAATCAACGAATCTACAGACGTTAAATCTTCGTTGAGGATTACTTGTAAATTCACGGTGGTTTCAAATAACTTTTCAACCATGTTCAACTCTTGAATATAATTATTTTTCTAGTAGAATACAGCTAGTCAATACCAGTCGGTTGTCTCCAACACAATGAACTTAATGACTAAACAACAAACAATAAAACCGAAGTTCTACCAAATTATTCAAAACAACCACTCGTAAGATCAAAAACATCTTTATTCATCAATACCAATATTACAATTCTCTTTCGTCCTTACTAATCAGTTCATAACTTTCTTCCTTGTTACGTTTGGGTACGCAATGATGTTGGAAGCATGACATCTGGTCATCACGCTTTTGAGCTTAGACTTATTGACTGGAAATGGATATTGACAAGTACTACAGGCTGTTAAATCAGCAAATTCGTTTAGTCTATCATGCCAAAGGCATTTAGGACATTTTATTATTCTGTGTACTTTGACATTGTCGTTTCCGCAGTGAAAACAAAGATCTTATTGGATGATGTTTTCATCGTCATCATTATTACCACCATCATCTTCCTCGTCCTCTTGTTGTTCACTTTCGTCGTCATCAGAATCTTGTTGTTTAGAATCTGTTTCTTCCTCCTTCTCATCATCATCACTAGTATCACTTGATTGGTCGTTATTCTGAGATTCGTCTTCTTTCTCCATGATATCGCTAAAAGCTTTTTGTTACGAATCCAACGTTTATTGATCCCTAATTCAGCCAACCCTTCCAGGAATGAATTAAGTGCTCTAGTTTCCTTCTGTGGAAACTACCGTGGAATCTCTCTTCTCGTCGTAGCTGGTAAAATTCTCTCCCGCATACTACTTGACAGGCTCAATGCGCATGTCACTCCATCTGTGATACCAGAGACACAATGTGGTTTTAGAAGTGGTAGAAGTACTATCGATATGATCTCCTGCCTTCTTCAAATCCAGGAGAAATGCATTGAACAAAACAAACCTCTATTCATTGTTTTCATAGACTTCACTAAAGCGTTTGATAGTGTATCACGTAATGGGTTATGGTGTGTGCTAAAGAAGTATGGTTGTCCCGATAAATATCTAAACATTATTAAGGTATGCAGGCTAATGTATCACTCTACAACAGTCAATCCAAAGAGTTTGATGTATCAAATGGTGTGAAACAAGGTTATGTACTCGCACCTACCTTGTTTTCCATATATCTTGCAGCTATGCTTGAAGTAGCATTTAAGGACTCGGCTTAAGGTGTTTTTATTCAAACAAGAAAACTAATCTCTTCAATGTGGCTCATTTTAAAATCCAAGACCAAGACCACACTCAAACTTGTGCGGGAAATGTTATTTGCTGATGACAGTGCCTTAGTGGCTCACAGCTATGAGGATATTCAGTCTCTTGTGTACAATTTTGCCAAAGCAGCTGAGCAATTCAGCTTAAAGATTAACATCAAGAAAACGGAATGTCTATACCAACCAGCAAAATCTCACCATGCGCTTCCTGATTCTTTAACAGTAAAGATAAACAACCATCCTCTACCAGAATGCAGAAAGTTTAGATACCTTGGTAGTACTGTTACTGTTGATGCCAGACTAGACCAGGAACTCACCTTCAGAATGGGTAGGGCTAGTGCAGCCTTGCTAAACTCAATCAAAGATTGTGGAATAATCTTCATGTATCTATTCGTGTAAAATGTCAAGTATACAGAGCAGTAGTGTTATCCTCTCTATTGTATGGTGCAGAAACATGGTCACTATATAGATCTGAGATAAAGAAGCTCCATGTCTACATGATGAGACACTTGAGACAAATAATTAATATCACTTGGAAAGATAAGATCTCCAATAACATTGTACTTGAAAGAGCTGGACTTCCTTTAATGGAAGAGCTATTGGTTAATATGAATCTCAGATGGTTAGGTCATGTTGAAAGGATGGATAGTGACAGGTTACCGAGGCAGCGGCTTTACTCTCAGCTGTGCGAAGGCAAAAGAGATGTTGGAAGACCCAGGCTTAGATTCAAAGACACCGAACTTGAAAGGGAAGAACACTGATATAAATGTTTTGGAAATCTTTGCCCAAGACAGAAACACTTGGAGAAGACTAATAACATGAAACAGTCATCGTCGCTTCGACGGACAGCAACACACAGGTTTGAGAATATCACGATTATAAGGCAACAGTACATAGTCTAAAAGTTCTGTAATACTAGTGACAGGAATACGCTGCTGATTTCGCAAAAGTTCTCCTCCAGGTGTCCAAAATACAATATCTTTCGAAGCATCCATACTATGCAAAAGATCTTTAGCATCTTGATGAGAAACAGCGGTAGAAAGATCGTTTAGAGCAGTTTGGATAATAGGCTCTTCTTCACTTTCTTCTTCTTCTTCTTCTTCTTCTTCTTCTTCATCGTTAGACTCTTCGCTCTTCCTTGTGTTCCCAGTCCAATTTTCTTTTCATTGTTATGAGGGCCGACGTGCCTAGTCTCACGCTTAGTAATTTCTTAAAAGTTCTATTTAGTTTATAAGAAGTAAAAAATTAGTTCTAGAATGTCTAAGAAATATGGTAATGAGTTCTAGAAAGTTCTAGATAATTTAGAGAAAATAGAAATATAGTTCTGGAAGGTTCTAGAAAGATAAAACTATTTTTGTAACAGAATATTCTAGAGATTCTAAAAATAGAACATTACGTAATTTAGATTACACTAGAACGTTCTCGAATCTTTGTAAAAACATATAAACAGGAAAGAGTAGTGAGTTCGTTAGTGAGTTTAGCCTAAGTCCAAGAGAGCTCCGTAGCGAGTTTGGTTTCAAGAGAACTCCGAAGCGAGTTTAGTTTCAAGAGAACTCCGTAGCGAGTTTAGTTTCAAGAGAACTCCGAAGTGAGTTTAGTTTCAAGCCAGAGAACTCCATAGTGAGTTTAGTTACAAGAGAGCTATACAGAAGCAGAAAACCAAGTCTTTCAAGCAAGTACTACTCAAGATACTCAGGCTATATCAGGCGAGACTAAAACCTTAGGTATAGTTATAGCTGAGTTTAGGTTACTCACTTATTAGAATTTGCTTACTAAATTGTAAGTTAGTTTGACTTAGGGAATAATTAGTGTACAGCTGGGTTTGTCTTGTTACTCGTCTGTAACATGATAGTGATGATGGTTGTGGTGATGATGATAATGGCGGTGGTGATAGTGATGATGGTAGTGGTGGTGGCAATGATAGTGATGGCGATGAATAATAAAGATGATTAATGATAATAATGGTTATTATACAGAATCCAATATATTATTATCGTACTTACTTGATATTTGATGACGAGAGAATTACCAGCAATAAATGGAGCAGATGTCACCTCTTCATACGAACACATCCAGTCTACTTTCCATTCGTGCCAAAAACGACTCTGATATAGCTTCATGATACGTCTAAGCCACAGAAAATCATTTCATCAGGTCATGAAAAGAACCATAAATTATTTAATAACATTTGCTTTATTTTGTCTTCCTCGTTTTGTTTTGAGTGTTTTTTCTTTCATTTTCTTTGGGGGGAGGAAAGGGGAAGGGGAGAAGTGGATATCTAGCCATAGTATTGAGGTCATACTTACTTGTTTGTTAGAAGTACAAGGCAGCTATTATCTTGATCAGTAACGGTATAGTTAGACACGTAGGTGTCTCTTGATAACTCAAGACTATGAGGCAGACTCTGAAATACAGAATCGTTACCAATCAATCTAGATTGTTTAATTGCTAATAAAGAATTATTTGATGAAGTTGGGCATGATATCGTAAATTCTCAAGACCTCGAGTCTGTGTTATCCCTTTTCGCCGTAACTTTACATGTTGAAAACTTAGCACACAAGATGCGACGTTGCCCATAACGTTGCTCCCAGCGGGGAAACAGCGCCGTGTGTCCGGCCCGCGTGATGCTCTCAGTCAATGAAATGTAATTATTTTGATGTACCGCTGACCATTTGATTTTCGTCATTTTTGTAAACATAGAATTTGGTAACCGCGTCTAACCAGTTTTATGCGTTGTTGCAAGGAAAGGCGCTACGTGTGACATCCCCTTAGGAACCACGTTGCAAGCAACGTAGTACCGTGTTAAGAAACCAGTGTCTATCAAATAAAATGTGGCAGACAAAGTTTTAGTTTTTTTTCATCATTGAACAAGTATTTTCTCTGTTAGCAAGGAATTTTAGCGTGGTAAGAGCCCTGTTAACAAAAACAGCAAGGAAAGAAAGCAGAAAATTCATCGTTTACCTTCAGAATCCCGAATCCTCTGGCTTCTTCCTCGGAGTAAGGTTTTAATGGCTGTTAAAGAAAACACCAAACGTAAAATCAACTGCAGTACAGCAGAAGTAGGAATGTGAAAGTTCAGACAAGATCAAACTGATTGGCTGGGTAGGTTGACAGCCGCAAAAAAAAAAAAAAAAAAAAAGCTCACGCATTTGACCGGCATCACAGTTGTCATGGTGATCAAAATAAACAAACAAACCAAAAAATCTTCCAGGTTTCTCTTATTGTACTAACGGCCCACACTGGAAATTTTGATTGAAAAACCAAAAGATTTAAATCGCGGCTCATCCAAATAGATTATGAATATTTCTGTTAAACGTGAGTCAACGTGCTAACCTCATCTGGTGCGGCAAATCTTGGTAGTCGCATCCTGTACGCGATATCCTCTCCTCCTTGCTCTGCCGATCTAATTAGTGATAATGCAACTTTTACAGTAAACAGGAGATTTAAAGTGCCAGTAATAAATAGTAGTTAGTGGTAGTTTAAGTGGCAGTAGCAGTAGAAGACGAAGAAAGTGTCTCTGTCTGTGGAAAGGAGGGGATGGGGACAACGCAGCTGTTTGCTCCCTCAGAAACCACGTGACCTATTGGCATCACGATGAGACAACAAACATGGCGGCTATCGTTAATATGGTCTGTTCAATGTCGGAGGAATTCGTTGCCAGTCTTCCCTCCTTCAAGTTTACCTTGTTCCTTTTAGAGGACAAATTCCAAAGTGAAAGACAATTTTCAAAGGACCTTACCTCCTGATGCCGTCGAGGGTAAAGCTAACCATGTCAATGACACCTCCAGTTGGACGCATTAGTAAGCCAAGAAAACCTTTACCAACGCCCTTGAAAAAACCTTCCACTCCTTCGGACTTTGCACCTGAAATGTCGACAAGAGGGAAGTTTAAAGAAACATGAAATCCCCAAATACAATCATTTAATACAAAGGCGGACTTTGCAGTGGACGCCCTAAGGAAGGTTTATGTGGCCTTGCGGCTCTCTGAATATCTAACCAATAGGCCCTTTGCAGGTAATAATCACATGACTGTACTGGAGAGCAAAAAAAATCCTATTTCATTTATTCATAAA
>WUAP02157318.1:165-10235 GCA_015163945.2 Stichodactyla helianthus
AGTATTAGTATTTAGTATTAGTATTTAGTATTAGTATTTAGTATTAGTATTTAGTATTAGTATTTAGTATTAGTATTTAGTATTAGTATTAGTATTAGTATTTAGTATTAGTATTAGTTTTACCAGTTACTGTCTGGGAAAAAATTCACAATTTTTTTTTTTAATCTTTTGTTAGATTTCAAATGTCTTGGGCAAATTTGCCTTTGATTGAAAATGCTATTTGACCCTCACAGTCTTTTGATGTCAAGATATTCAGTATTTTGAAGTTTGCAATGCCATGCAGCCTACCCTCAACCATGCATTTTGATTGTATGATTCAAACAATGAAAGAATTTCACTCTTATAGACCACCATCTATGTATTTGCCATATATCAGTGTTCTCGATTTTTCAAAGCTGCACTATTGTACAATGTATGTACAATCCACCTGCTACCAAAGTCCAGATTTATGACAATTGTATTTTCAATTTACAGTGAGATTTTCAAGCAGTTTCTGTGCCTGGATGACCCACCAGGTCCTTACGACAGCTTAGAAGAAAGCAGGGTAAGATATTGATTAACAGATTTGATGAAACAGTAATTCACTCTTGAAATGATGGTCCAGTGAAATTAAAGTGGCCTAAATTTGTAAAACTTGACCAAATTCATAGTATGATGTCACAACTTGTTTATAAGGGGAACAGAATATTCACAACAATAGAAATTTGAAAAACATTTGCTCTGCCAAGAAAAGTTTACTCTCAAATTGTCTGTTTTCCTAATAAAAGATGTACTCACTGATGTTTTATACTTGATATTTACTGTACTTGATGGCTGTTACTGATTTTTTACAGCCTATAAATTGTATTAATATAGATTTTCATTGTGTTGTTACTGACCATGATCCTTAGCATTTAAAGAATAGATTGTTTTGATGTGACATCATTATGAAATAGGCAATGAGAATGAAATTGTGGTCATATGATCTTTAAAGCTTTTTCATTACCCCTAATTTACAAAGCATTAAATTTGCAACTGTGTAGTAGGATGCCAATAGTGCAGTGGCCAATAGTGCAGTGGCCCATAAGGGTCATGGTTTAATGTTGGAAGAATGTGTAGTGTTTATGGTTTGAGTGTCCACAAAGTAAATACTAAAAGTGACATTGTGTTTTTCAGGCATATTGTCAGCAATTGGAAGATGAAATTGAAGACCTAAAGGAAAAGTTACATGAAATAACATCTGAGCTGAGTGCTACCAAGTCCCAGCTTGCTCAAGCCAGAGTGCAACAAGAAGCGTTGGTGAGCGCATTAAAGGAGGAACGCATTGCTAACTCACTTACAAAAAACATGACACAGGAAACAAATAAAGAAACCTTTAAACCTATTATAGATGGACACAGGGTTGCAAATAGGAAGGGAAGTTCTGATTCAAGAAAGTCAGATAATAGTCTGGAACCTGAAAATATTGAAAGTAAGAACTCGTGGGCAGGAAATTTAGAAATTGCTGCTCATTCAAGGGGTGTTGATAAAATTAAACCTGTATCAAGAAGAACACCAACACAACCATTGACATCAACACCAACAAAGGATTCTCATCTTGAGTCATTCAAAAATAGAGATCTATCCAGGAAAGACTGCAGTGAGGAAGCTGTTGGTTTTGATAAGACAGCTTTGGAAAATAGCAAAGAAACAATTGAGGATTTAACAAAGAGCAAAACTGGTTTGTTGTCAAGTAATCAAAGTGATGATACTAATCAAGAAGGCAAAGAGACCATGGGGAATGACAGATCTGACAACAAAGCTTCTTCAGAAAACAGCAACAAACGAGATAGTGGTATAATACTGGACTCCCCATCAACCACTCAAGCAACAGACTATTAAACAAGATCTTTTATAACATAGTTACTCTTCTCTGATTAATAGAAAACTGTAATTGATGAGAAACTGAGCATGCATTGTTGCCATATGCTGACTTTTCCAGAAGAATAGGATATGAAAGAATGCTCAATATCTTTTTCCTTTTTGTACTAAATTTCAAAACAAATACAATTGCTTCATCTTAGGTTTAGTTGCTCCTTTCAGTTATAAAAGTGGAGAAATTTTTGTCCTGTACCTTGTTTACTTTGATACCAGGGAGTGGTTGCCCAATTCTACTGATCCAGGGGCTCAGCATTCAAAGGGTGCAACATTCACTCCTCCTCTCCATCAGTGCTCCATTTTATGGGTATTTAAAGCTAATTAAAGCTACACAGAATGGAAAGAAGTTGAAAGAAGGATATGAGGTCACTGTGGAATCAAACTTGGATCTCTTGCATAGAAGGCAGTACACTAACCAACTGTTTCATTCTTGCTTGACTACAAGAAGCTTGTAGTCAGCTTGTCACTGCCTGGATACTTCTATAGCTGTTTGTCTTGTGTTTTAGACAAACTTAGCTTGTTGCTGCCAGGATGCTAGTGTATCTGAACAAAGTACAGATTAATTCTGAAGTTGTAATACTCTACTGTATAGCAGGCTTATCACTGCCTGTATGCTTCTACATGTGAATAGAGCATGGATGATGCTGTATGTCCTAAGTGTAAGATAAACAGCTGGCTTTCTGTGGTCTATAGAACTTTTAGCAGCAGGGTGACAAGTTTTTGAGAGAAACAGCTTTATATGATTATGCATAACAGATGGTCCCTAGTGTCACTCTAGTCTAAAATGCATAAATAATAATAATAACCAGTTTATTTGCATTGTAGTGTGAAAGGAGATATAAGAGGTCGGCCCTATTGAGAATACCTCCTAGATCAAATTGGAATTTGAAAGTTGATTTTTACAAACTCATTTAGCTGATACTATGTTTCACTATAGTTCATCCAGTGAGGTTGAAACCAATATGAAGTATAAGAAAATGCCTAGAAATATACTGGCATTTAAATGCAATAGACCCCTTTTCAAGTTTGCAAAACACTGTTGTGTTTCTTGATTACACACTCATTTACTCAGGCTTAGCCTCATTTCAGTGTCAAAATATTCACAAACACCAACAGTAAAATAAAGAATGCACAACTTCAACAATACAAATGGACCTTCACTGAGGCATGTGAATATTCTACTCTAAAACGAGGCTAACCCTGAGCAACAGAGAACTTGAAACTGGAGTATTGACTGTTTAGAGTGAATTTTTGTAAGAGTGGGGTAAAATATTGCACATTTATAGCTTACCTTAGTCATACAGTGTAGTATGTATGTTGTGATTGGATGATTTACATGAAAACAATGGGAAGCCATTTCAGTGTTACTGCACTGACTGCACTTTATTACGTGCAGTTGGTCAGTACCATACATTTTCCACTCATACAAAAACCACTCCTTGATAAGGAGGCCAATGCACTGTCATTCTAGAATTAAACACTATAATTATGTTTATGCTGAAATTTCAGAAATTTTCAACAAATTTTTTCAAGTCTTGAAATACAATTATTTTTTGCATCTCTATAGAGTTACTACTCTGTTGGTTTAATAACTGATGAAACAGTAGCAGCTTAACAGGAACTATAGTTTATAATGGCAAAAATCAATACATGTGAGAGTTAAATAATGAGAATGGAGGCAATAAGCCATATACATCCTAAGGGGTGTAGGCCTGAGGGATGTATAGGCTTATTGCCAACGTTTGAGGTATTTAAGTGTCCTACTTGAGAAGGTTTTCACAACACAGCAATTCTCAAGGGAAAACAGTGTGATATTACTTATTCATACATTGTCTTTTTCAACAATAAGAGCATGCGTAGTTGATAATTGTCATAGTGAATGCTTTGACTCATCCCACACGGAGGAGGGGATGCAAAGAGATACCTAATGACTCTTGGGCTTGCAAACATTCAAGCCAGGAGGGCGGGGTTGATAATAAGCTGAGGTCTCACCAAGAGACTGCTAAATAAGTGGTCTTTTGCTGGAATGTGCTTCGCAATCCTGCCTTGGATATGTTGAGTTTGTAATGAGTTCATCACAAATTCAAGGGCTATATCTAGTCATAGACCCGGGTCTATAACTAAATATAGCCCTCATTAACATATTTATCAGGATATATCAGAGATACATCCCGATGAATAACTGCAGAGAAAAGCATGTCAAGTATGAAATAACAACATTTACATATTTCTAATCTTTTATAAAGAGGAAGTTTTGCTAATATAGTTCAAATAAATATCAGTAAAATTGATTGAGGGACTGAAATTTGATAAATACATATTAAAAACCAAAGCACATGGACGTTTTTTGAAATGAACTTGTGAGTTTTGAGTTATAGAGATCATCCAGGCTGAGTTGGAACGCACATTTATTTATCACTCTTAGCACGTAGATTTTCTTGACAAAGCGAGTGTGTTGAAAGTTTGTGGGTTTCTTGACATGTCGTGTGTATGTGTATGTGTGTGGTTCAAAAATTGTTTCCTGCCTAGGGGTTGAACTCAAAAACTAAAGACTAATTTACGCGGCCGCCCATATATAGGTGGCGCACTGGGCATCATGGGATATAATGACATCAACAGAACTAATTGCACAAAGCATGAATGTCGACGAAACCTGAGACCCCTCACTTTGTTTTCGACATTTCTCATGTGGTTTTTAGATAGAAATATCATTCTGATTAAGAGTTTTGGATCCAATAGTCAACAGTTTTCAGGTAGAAAAAAGTACTTGAAATATACATACCAAATCACAACTGACTGTGATTGGTTAGAAAATTTAATACTGCTTGGCCAGTAATCCAGGGCTGTCAACCCCTGAAGTTTTCAAATCTGGAGAACTGATAAGGAGGGGACGTCATGACATCACAGTGGGTGCATAATATATTTGATGACACCATATCCGGTATGTTTCATTATATGATCGATGACGTCATAATGAATATGACATTTCGTGCAAAAAAGCGCTCGTTGATTTCAATACGTATGTTATGAGAGAGAAATAATTAATAGTTTGACATATAAAATCATTAATGAATTTACTAGAATGTTAACTCTAAAATTGAGGGTTGTCCAATACTCTGACAAATTTATGCATAGCATTGTATTGTATTATATCCATAACATTATAGATTAACAATACAATACAATTGAGAACGATGCAATACAATACAATACAATGCATAAATTTGTTGGAGTATTGGTAGGACAAGTTAGCTAAAATTAGGACTCTAATGGATTGGTAAACTGTTGTATTTGCTGTCAGCTACAGTTTTCTTTAGAAGTTGATAACCAAGGTAAAATTCCTAAGAACTCCCTCTGAAGTGAAGAAAATTCGGTCGACATCTTGCACGCGAAAACAACATTGGAGCTGTAACAAGAGGGTCCTGAAGGATGGTGGGGGGGTCTTAATCCATTTCCCAGCCCAAAATTTTGCAAACTCCCAGTCCTATTAATGAAAAATCCTAGTCCAAGTTATAGAGTTAAGAGTTAGAGAGTTAGAAAAATCCCAATCCCAGTAATGGCTAAACCCCAGTCCCAGTGCATCAAATCCCATTTTCCCAGTCCAAAAAAGGCCAATCCCAGCTCCCATTTTACCCCTTCAGGACCCTCTAACAAAATGGCATAGCTAATTGCAAGATTCTTTAAGAATGTTTTGATTCAGGTAGAAAAATGCAAACAACAGGCAAAGTAACTGAAATTTTATTGTTAAAAAGGCAAATATCAAACAAGATGGGAAGCATCAGCAATTATCCAGGAGATTTGAGGTTGTAATCTTGAGACCAGGAGATTCGGTCCAAAATCTGGAAACTTCTGGCTTATCCGGGAGAGTTGACAGCCCTCAGGTAATCCTCCATTTCATGACCACATAAATCTTCTCCCAGTAGAATTAGAATGCATTAATGTCTTCACACACAAGTTAGTGCTTCAGAAGATGTAAAGTGAAACAAAAAATATTAATCCCAAGAGATTTGAATGGGAAAACCACTAAATAAAACGTTAATTGCAATCCCGCCCCCACTCCTAACGTGTTAAAAATTTCCCTAGTTACCCCTCCCATGGAGTCTCCATCTAGGATCACGGTAGTTTAGTATAGGATCACGGGTTTCTGACAGTCTTTATTTGTTAATCACCCCAAATTTTCTAAATCGATGGTTTTCATAGCTCTATTATACGCAGAACCTTAGTCGTGTTTTTAAAATGTTCGCAAGTGGGCAGAGGAGCGATGATGAAGACTCACTGGACGGCAGATCGTTCAATTCAAGTTTTCATAGCATTGGCACGTCTGGAAAGAGAACTCTCCGTTCTGCTCGTTCTTTCTCGTCTATTACCTCCCATCAACCACAGGTTGATTCCTCGATCTTAGAGACTGTCACTCTAGAACAAAGAGACAAGTTCACGGTAAGTTTTGATCTGTTATTTTCCTGTATTTTTGTCCAGGAAAAAGGATAATCCTTCCAACTAAAAGTTAAAAGCAACAGCCTTTGTGTTTATGTAAGCTTACACTCTTGATATTTGCACAGCTCTACAAAGTCGTCGTAAATAATGGAGACACGAACTGGGTGATATATAGAAGATATCGTGACTTTATGCTTTTGAACAAAAAGGTATAGAAAAATAATCTAAACGAGAACTTAATGATGTTTTGAATCTTAGAAAACGTCACTCAGGTCTGTGATCATCCATGACTAGACTCAACAGTTCTGAAGTTTTGAAGTCCTGAAAGTACAAAACAATAGTTTTTCTTTCATCAGTAATGTTACCTTTCTTTTCTTTTACATTCGATGAATGTAATTATGTATATAGCTCATTGCTCTAACGCTTATAAATTTTATAATTTGTAGCTTCGTAAAGCGTTCCCACAGTTCCGGCTTACTCTTCCTGGGAAACGCTTCTTCAGAGACAACTTTAACAAAGGTACGTTTTATACTCATTTATGATAGTAATAATTCCCTTTTGGGATGTTATTTTCAATGCTGGTTTAGGGCAAAAGCATATAGAGGGAAAATTGTCTTTCTTCTCGGATAAAAATTTAGATATTTCAGCTAGTCTGACTCTTGAAATCAAAACACATCTGAATATAAGCTTAGTTATTCATCACATCACCATAAGGTCTGTTTGCTGTTTATACTAATATGCTGTGAATTCAAATCATAAGCTATCTTTTATAATTTTTACCCTAAAATTTATTCGATGTGATTAAATTGAAAAAGGAAACAAAGGAACTAAACATCTGGGGCTGTTTGAAAAGCACTGGTCACGCTAGTGAGCTGGATGATATGCACTTTTATGACGTAATAGTAACTCTATACACTAATTTCACAGCACCAATTGACCATTGTAAATTAAACTAAAATCAATTAATTCATATGATATCATCACGCACACACATAATCACCTGCAGAACTGAAGACAGCATGGAAAGCTACACCACGGTATCAATTGAAACCATGAATAAATTAATTATATTAAAAAGTACTGATGTCTATTGTGGTCTCCTGTTGTTAATTGTCACAGTGCTATGACAACCTTTTCCAAAATAAGCTTGCATACAGTACATTAATAAACAATCACCAGAAGTGGCAAATTGTTGTAACAGGGACAATTGTGCATTGTTGGGGGGAGGGGGATAGAGGCAGTGGTATTATTTTTAAAATCAGCATGGGGGTATAGTGAAAATCCTGTAATTTTTTTAAAATTTTCTGTCCATAAAGAATTAGTATAACATTTCATAAGAAAAATAAACACAAGGATTGTTGGACGTTTCGATGACATCCTGTCATCATTTTCAACAACAGTTATTGAAAACAGAAGAATATTAATTTATACAAGTAATAAAAGTAATTGTATAAATAAATGTGATTCTGTTTTCAATAACTGTTGTTGAAAATGATGACAGGATGTCATCAAAACATCCAATAATCCTTGTATTTATTTTTTTTATAATTTTCTGTCATTTCTGTAATTATAATTGTTCCCACTAATGCCATTATTAAATGTTAATATATAATAAATAATTATTAAATCATAATATATGCCTAGGAATTAGAATAGTAAAATAATAACACCAAAAAAAGAGCAAATTGCACCTTTAACTGAAGCTGATTCAGAAGGAATAAAAAGAAAGACATTTTCACTTTCAGTTAACAACAGTTTTATTTTTCTAGAATTTATTGATAAGAGACAGCAAGGACTGGAAGAGTTTATGAGAAATGTCTTGAGCCACAGAGATCTTGTGCAATGGTATATATTTGTTTTTATCACAACTATCAAGAATTTTGCCTTTGTCCATTGGAAATAGAGTATACACCATGATTGGTGAACACTCACTCACTGGGCACACTTGAATGAAACTTCCTTGTTCTCATAGTGTATCTACCTCTTTATTTTGCTTTCTTAAAAACAAAGTCAGATTTTCAGTGTTCATAAGTTCCTTTTTTAATTACTAGTATAAAATTTATTGCTTGTTTTTTTAATTTTAGTATTCATGTTCAGAGGTTCTTCAGGCTTGATAATCCTCCACAACCAAATGAATGTTTAGAGTCATGTTATGTAAGTATTATCACTGTGAACCATTAGGTCAGCAATGACACTAACCTTAAATGCAGCTGTATTGGGCTTCCTTTGTGCCCAAAAAGCAGAAAAAATCTCAACTTGTTTCAGAATATTGAAGAGCATTATTGTGCCCAGGCTGTGTTCAGTGGCAATTACATGGGCAGATCCAGGATTTTTTTCTAGGGGAGGATACACCTGTGGTTTGCAAGTGAAAGGGCCGGCACATAATAAGAGTATGAAAGGGAACTGTCCTTAGGGAAGGTCTACACCCCTAAATCTGCCCCTGTATCCTATATTACCACATCATTATTGCACATGCAGAAGTATTATTAATATGAGGATCCTAGAGAGTAATTTGGCATTCTTTACGACACAATTACAAGCCTGCAAAACTTTTTTTCTATTAACCTATCATATGTCAGGTCAGGTACAAGGTTTGACCTGATATTTAGCTGCTGTGGTCAGACAAAAAGGTTTTCCCATTTTGAAATTTGATAGAACAATGGTGTACAGCCAGACTAAGCATTTGCCAGTCAAGACCTCAAATTCACTGAACAAAGGACCGATGAACAGTGCTAATTTGCAGGCTTGCACTTAACCCTTCTAGAGGATGAGGACAAATGATCCAATATTATATAAAGATTTATGCATGCTAAATGAGTTTCTATGTAACTAATCCTTATTTCTCTCTCAACAGTCATATGCCCAATCATTAGAGGTATCTCTAGCTGATCTAAGACAAAAGTTTAGAGATCAAAAAGCTGAAGTGATTGCTTTAAAGACTGAAATAGCCAGAACCAAATACCAAAAAAATGATGGTGATGATGACTTGTTATCTGATAAGAATCCAAGATATCGCCATATGGTAGAAGATGCTACCAAGGTTAGTAAGTTGTATGCTAAATAATTGCATAAAGAGAAAAATAACATTATTTCCTTGTCAGGAATCAAACCCCAAATCTTCAGTTTACTAGTCCGATATTTTAACCACTGCACCATAAGGACCAACCATGCTGGTAATGCAACCAGACAATGTAATGTATGTGACAACTGTAGGGATCCCAGGGCATTATTGACTGATGGGAATCGAATCCCACACCTTTGGTTTACTAGTCTGATATGTTAACCACTACACCACATGAACCAACAATGTTGGTAATATAGCCAGACAATGTAGTGTATGTGACAACTGTAGGGATCCCACTTTGTTATCATGGTAAAATAAAATATCTACATCTTGATCATCAACAGAGGGGATTAATATAAGTAAGAGTTAAATACCGAGAACGGAGGCTTTAAGCCCTATACATCCTGAGGGCCGTAGGCCCGAGGGATATATAGGGCTTAAAGCCAATATTCGAGGTATTTAACTAATTTAGTTCAAATTTGTCAAGGTTTTCAAACAACTCTCCCATGAGAAACGTTTGAATTCAAAACATTGTCTTTATTGTCTTAAGTCACGCTTACAAAATAATAATAAAAAGCTGTGTTAAAAATCCTTAAATTAAATACTATATTCATTTGAGTGCGAACACAGAAAAAATCCATTGCTTTCTGAGTATTCCCAAGGCATTAACAATGAA
>WUAP02157329.1:0-10235 GCA_015163945.2 Stichodactyla helianthus
TGCAAATACAAAAGACAAAGATTCTTATTCCCAAAAGATTTGAATTGGGTGGAAACGTACATAGCAACGCGTTAGCCAATTAGGTCTATTGGTTATGCTATTTATTATACACCGACGCAGCCTATACTAGTTTACTCTCTAGTTTCCATTTTTATCTTGTAAGGCATAATTATATATTGTAGGAAGGGGGATCGAGGGACTATAAAATATATCTTTTTTCTTGGAATTAAGGGTTTTTGAATGTATACGGAAAGGGCCGAGGGGTTCACACCGTCCCAAAATGCTTTCGGTAACCTGTGGTTGTGATTTTCTCTTCCTGCGCTCAGTTCCATCTTACTGACTAAGAATATATTACTGTAGACCTTCGTGGTATTATTGAAACAAGAACTCTAACTACAACATTCATGTTGTTGGTTTGCGCGGATCAAACTTCCTCACGTTAAGTAAGCTAAGGAGAATCCATGTCGATGTTAGACAATTTCAAACTCATCGAGTGTTCGCTTGGAGATTAAAGCGAAAATAAAAAAGTGTGAATGGAGAACCTGCAGCAAGCTGAGCTTTCTCATTCTTTCCTTTTTTAAAAAAAAAATTGATTCTTATCATTAAAATACATAGTGTAGTTTGTTTTTTCATTCTAGAAAAATTGGGTTTGAAATTACTTACAAGTGTGATATGTTAGTTCGGTGTTCACCGATCAGAGCCTGCAGCTGACACAATCTCTGAATCCTACAAGTCATCTTCAACTTGGAAGAACCCATTTGCTCAGTGACTCGACAAGATACAGTATTCTTTTGGGTTAAGCATCCACTGGATACATTATTTGACTTATTATGGTCCAAAAATAAAAGTAAAAAACAAAAATATCGAAATTTTATGAACATCTTTGTAACTGTTTGCACCTTCTGTCTTTCTCACTCTTAGGATTCTATCTTATTTATTCATCAGTCTTTAAGTAGAATTTTTTGAATTCATTTTTTGAGTGATACCATGTCAAAGTAATTCAAAAGATTCTCGGCGGTCAAGCGGTGCCAAGTGGTTCAATGTTTCGTTGATCGATTTGACCTTTTCTTCATAGCTACATTAATGTTTTCCGTTGCACTTTACACAAACTTCAGGTATTGTTTCTTACTTAAACTTACTTAAACCTATTTAAAAACAAGTGCTCAGGTTGAAAGAATAACGGATGGACTGCATACCTGTATTGTTGACAGTGCAGCAGAAATTAAAACTCGCGGAAACTCTTGACTTTTTTCCACTATAGTACTTCATGTAACGCACACTTATAATGGATCATCTTCTGAATGTAGAACACCTGGCAATGTAATAAACGGAAAATTTGTTAAAAACTGGCCATATAATTATAATTATAATATATACACTCTGCATTCTGATTGGTCTAGAGCAAATGCATAAACAGGTAATAAAGTGCTATTTGATTCCGTATTGCACTCTGTGAAAAATAATAATAAAAATTAAATTAAAAAATGACGTTTGGACAGTGTAGAATTCGTTTCATTATAATGAACACTGAGTTTCGAAAGAATATTAATGCCACAAAAATAAACCTTACAAGATCCATCAACGAATATCTGACAGGCCGCTGGAGCTCGCTAGAAATAAAAGTTCTTAGATTCACAGTGAATGTAAGTCATAGACTTTCAATGAATTTCATTAACACGAACACTCGAAATTCCTAGTCTCTCCCGACAAGGAAGGCAAGTAAAAGCGGAAACACATTGAATGACGTCCGAATGATGTCAATAAAATCCGTTTCGTCAAGACGAAAATGAAGACAGATCAAGATTTCTACTGAGCTATTATTCTTTTTCCTTCGTAGAATTTAAATTTTCTGTCGCCTTGCAGCCTCAGAAGTAATAAATCTATCCTACATCCAAAAAGAATGAAACGAAAATCTACCGTATTCAACCTGCTAGCGCACGGATGAATATTTCAATGTTCTATTAAAAAAATATTTTCTTATTCAGAAGTAAGGTAGTTATTAGTCCTTATAACTTTTTTCGGGGGGAGGGGGACGCGCTAGAACACTATTTGTTTTGGGGGCAAGGTTACACTTTTATAAATGCAAGTTTAAGGAAGGTCACTTTCAAACTTTCAACTGGACTTTTATATTTTACATAACCTCTTAGAGAGATTCATATATTTATTTCACGTGACGATAGAGGGTCACCACAGGAAATTTTCCCGTTCGTATTTGTCCTTTAGTTGGTCGGACAGACGAGAAAGGGGAAAGGCCCTATCAGGCCGCCAGCCTCGTAAACGCGTCTATCAGTTTCTCATCGAATTTCACTTTTTAATCAGATATTTTTATATGTTTGTACTTTATTTGCTTCAAGTTTCCAAGTTTCCAAAATGATCCCCACGATATATCATATACGCAAAAGAAATCTTAAACTTCACGGAAAATGAAACAGCTATACTGGGATCCCTTTGGCCGATGACGTCATGCAGAGAAAGCACCCTAGTCAGATGTACATAAAATATACGACGTTAGTACCTAGAAATATAGGAAGTGTAAGAGGCATCCATACGATTAGCATGATAGTTTATTCACGCGTAGAAAAGTGTGAAAACAGTATCTTAAAGTACGACTCGTTAGCATGATGCCTAGATCGATTAACCGTGAATTTTAATTCGCAACGCCAGATTGATACATATAAACAGGTCTATAAACAGTCGGTTTAAGCACATGTGACTACAGAATTCTAGTATGCCTAGAAAAAAAGACAGAAAGGGAAAGGTAAGTGAATAAAAATACTAGTAGTTTGCAAAAAATTGTTATGATATTGAAGATTTCGGGTTATAGAAATCTTGAAAGGATGCAAATTATTCTGGTATTATGCCATTTTCGCGTCGTATCTCTTATTTTGTACTTTATTGTTCAGAAGCTTGATATTTGTGAAAAATGAGGTTTTCTTCGGTTTAAATCGTTGGTAATTTGTATATTTATTTTATTTCTATCGACTTGAGCCAATGATCTTGCGTCAGTGAAGAGTACTTCCGCTTATAGTCGATTCGAATCGTCTCAGACTTGGATTGTTATGGTTAAGCTTCTCCTATGAGAAGCTTATAACCTCTGAGAAGCTCAGTCCTTTAATTTTTTCTTTAATTTCTAATTTGTTTTGGAATAATTTCGCGGAGGTACTTAACAGAACAGGTCCAATTAACTTTGTCCATTAAAATCAAAGCACTTACATCTGAATTTCGAATGAAAACACTGATAAATGTTTGGCTGATTTGTTCGACTGAATACACAGTTCGATGTGTGAACAGTGAGAAAACAGATGTCCTTTTCGCTTCCCCGAGGATGTCTGTTTTCTCAGGCAATAATGTATGAATAAGTAGTCCAGTAGTCGGAATTTCTTTAATTATTAGTCGATCTCAATGGTATGAGATTCGACTCATGAGAAGTTCGACGTTTGAACTTGCCCTTTGTGCGTATCAGGCTTCGCCATCGAATTATAATTTCTGGGTTAAACATTACGGTAAAACCGTGACTGTGTAGCTCAAATCAAGCTGTCTTCTGCCAACTCAAAGCTAAGACTCAAAAAATAGTTTAAAGCTCGAGATGAGTTTCATGAGGAATTCATGTTCGAAATAATAGAAAATTTAATATTTATCGGAGAAGGTGGGGGTGGGGGGTGGGGGCTAGAAAACAGGTGACCCTGAAAATTTTTCCTACGTCAAATGGAAGGTTCTAAAAAATTCCTTTCTATGCACAATCCAGTTAAACTTTCTGGGCCTTAATACAGGGGGAACATAGAATATTGCAGCAGTATTTCGAGGGGGGATTTGAAAAGAAGAAAAAAAAGAAATATATACATACAATCTTTATAGATTATTTCCGCAAGGGCTCTTTAGAACCAATTAAATCACATAATCACATAACTACACTTAAATCATCATTTGTTTTTAAACAGCTCGTTGTCTAAAGTTTAGTGATGGCTGTGCTATGCATGGCTGTGTTATGCATGGCTGTGTTATGCATGGCTGTGCTATGCATGGCTGTGTTATGCATGGCTGTGCTATGCATGGCTGTGTTATGCATGGCTGTGTTATGCATGGCTGTGTTATGCATGGCTGTGTTATGCATGGCTGTGTTATGCATGGCTGTGTTATGCATGGCTGTGAAAAATACTAGGTCAAGTACTGAGAAATGCCTCAAACCCAAGCCTTAAAGTCGTGTTATCAAGGGCGGATTTAGGTGGGCCGCATCCCCCCCCCCCCCTCTATTTTACTTAAGTTATATTTTCATACCCCCAAACTTGGCTCAAATCATCAGTTTCCGGACTCCTTCCCTCTTGTGCGGGTCCCCCCTTCCTCCAATTCCTGGATCCCCTGGTTATGAATTTAGTAAGTGAATGTATAAAATTTACAGTTTACACAAAGTCATACTTGAAAGCAAAATTGAGGTCAAATATCTTTTCATTATCAGCATCATAGCCTTCCTTTAAAATGGGCTTTTTTCAGTGGATATTCTAATACGCCGGTCCTTATATTTCGCCTAGAAGGGGGTGGAAAGGTTCTAGGGGTTTTGCAAACGGAATTTAGGGGAAATCTTTTTTTTTGTAGGGAATATTAACACAAGTGTAAGTTAAGGGTGGAACACTGACATACATAGTGCTGAGGCAGCACTGATTCAATTGCTTAGTACCCTGCTTGGCGGAGATTTCCTTATTTCCCTACTCGAACGAAAAGAAAACGAAACTTCTGCACAGATCTGCTCGATATTCTGTCGAGCATGCGCGAAAATGCAACCTCATCAGAGCGTCACTTCCAGTAATTTAAATTTATATTCGTAAATTAACGACTTCCCGTGTCCTGTAGGCAGCATGGCCAGTGTGTCCTTAAGAACAGAAAATGAGATAGAGCTTGTTTGTAGTTGTTCTTTACTGAGTTTTTTAATTCCATTGTTTTTTAGGACAGCAATAGCATTTTTCATCGCATCTTGTAGAGTTAGCGAGTTTTCCACAACAGCCGACATGATCGTAACGCAGACTATGCCAACGAATAAAATCCCTGGGCTCGTAAATAGTCAGCGGCTATTTTATATTCTGACAAGCGTGAAAATTCAAACTGGTTTTAATGGGTTTTTTTAAAAATCTGTTGTAAGTTAATTTTTTTGTCCAAGTTTTACGGACAGTACACGGAAATAGCTGTAATGATTATTAACGTATTCTGGCACTCAACATAAAAAAACACAATTACTTTTGCTTTTAGCATTTACAGGTAATAGACGAAGAAGAACCGAGAAGCATACTTGACAGCACAATCCATCCCAGTTGTATCATAGCCGAAGAAGATTTAAAGGAATTTGCCAGTGCTGGACAAGGTTTTTATGCCACTGTTAAAGTTGGGGAATGGACACGCTCTAATAACAAAAAGGTTAGTTCTGCAGTCGATTTATGGACGCAAGCGATATTGTACGATTGTGCCTTCTATTTTCAGGGAGGAGCAAGGTTAATTGAAGTTTTCCGGCATTTTCTAAACTGAAGAAACAGCGCTAAAGTGTTCGGTGTGTAAGTTAAATAATGGGACGTCCAAGAAAAAAAAAAAAAAAACGTTACATTTCGGAGTGAATCGTTCGAGTATTAAACTACTTGAATCATTTAGACCTGAGCTATCGATGAAGATTACCAAGAGCTTTAAGAGTTTTGTTATGTTGAAACGGGTTTCATCCAGTTTAGAAAACATGAATGGAAACTGGTTAAGGCAGTACAGTGTAAACTATACTGGATTTTTGCTGTGATTGAACAGATTGTGTCGGATTATCATTTAGCATCATTAGCATTATAATCATTAGTTCTTATTAAAAAATTATTTTAAAAAAAGCAGATAACAAACAAAGGAATACTAAACTTAAATGACATAAATTTAACAGGACGTTATGTTTTGTCGTAAATCATGACAATGAAATTCTCGAAAATTTGTAAACAAATCTTGAATGTAAAAAATCTTAAATTTAAAGCTAAAAATTTTAAACCTTGTGCCTGAATAAGGATATTAATAGTCTATAGATTGACAAACGTCTGTGCCTCCTACCTTGGCACATTGTGTTTAACACAAAAGGACAGATTAAAGTCAGGGGCGGATTTAAAAAGTGGTCACTGGATGCCCGTGAATCTTCCTACCTACCGTGAACCATCCTCCCTACTTACAAAATCTTTTCCAAAATTTTTGCGCTTTCAGGTTTTTTTTTTTTTTTTTTTAATTAATTAATTTATTTTTTTTTTTATTTTTTTTTTTATTGAATTTCAATTTTTTTCTTGTGTGAACCCTCTACACCAAATCCTAGATCCGCCCCTGAAAGTATTGCTCAAACCTGATTTATAGGAGCGAGTTGCAATCAAATGTGTCAAGGAAGATGTCGTCCAAGATCACCTGGATGAAATTCTAAAAGAAGCAAACAACATGGCTAAACTAGGACATAAGAACATAATAAAGCTGTTTGGGATATGTGTAGTGGAAGGAGAGATTACATGCAAAGTAAAACTGGTAAGAAAACAGCTTATCATGGTAACAAAGATAAAAGTAAAAAACACTAGCTGTTTTCTCTTTCGTTATCTTTTAATTAAAATCTCGATGTGGTAGTCGAATTTGACAGACAATAATAGAGGTTTAAAAGGTGAACGTAATTCGAACAAAAAAACGACTTCCGGGTCCAAATTAAAAATCACTTTGGCAATTTTTTCTTACGTTTTTCTCTATTTCAGGATTTATTGTTCATATATCTAATCGTTGAAGGTAGAAAACAAATCCTAGGTATAAGTTGTGATACGATTATATCAAACTTTTGCCCTATACATCAGTGTCGTTTTTTCTCGAGTGCTTTCTACTTCCATATAAGGAAATCACTTACCATATTTGGAACCCTGATAGTTTTTCTTCGCAAAAACTCGGTTTTTGTACAAAATTTCGATAAACTTTACAGTGACTGAAGTGAAAGACTAATAACTGAGTCAGCCATCTTTGTTTTGTCACGGTAAGAGGACTGGTACATTTACACAGGAACCCCGCTACAGCTACCCACAGGAAGCCCATAAACGACACTGAAAGTTTGATATGTAGCAATCTTTTTATGACAATGGACCCGGAAATACGTCACAATTATGCTATTAGCATTGTTTACTTACATGTTTTCTTGTTTTAGCTGTTATTTTATTGTTTTCGCCCAATACATTATAAGCAGGTCTTAGTTTTATCGCATCCTTCATTTGTCATCTCAAAATACTAGAAGTCACCATTTCACCGATTAACTTTTTTCGACCAATCAGAATTGAGGATTCTGGCGCGCTTTTCGAAGGCGCGTCCCCTTCGCTCGCGCTTTTCGTATACAGTAAGTCATCGGGAAAAAACAGGCTATAAAGGTTTTGAAAGGTAAAATTATGGCCTAGCAAAAAAAAAAAAAAAAAAAAAAAAAGCGGAATATTAAGTGTTAAGAGATTAAATCGAATTTCAAGTTAAAGCTGTTATTTTGTTTTAGAACTTGAATCGATTTTTAGTGATCATTATTTACTCACCGCCCAAACTTTCATGCATAAGACTGAATTGATTTTAAGACGCTAGAAGATATGGAATTTATATATCTACACTCGTTTCGTTGCCTTCTCATTTTTAATTTCTAAAGTCAACTCGAGCACTCGAATTGAGATAACCTTTCTTATCGCAATTGGCAATAGGTGACAGAATATGCTCCTCTTGGCTCTCTTATCAAAGTTCTTCAAGATCAAGATCAAGATTCAGAGCATCGCAGTTTTTTCTGTCAGATAACAAGACTTTGGCAATACGCTTGTCAAATTGCAGAGGGAATGCAATATCTACATAGCAAAAACATGATACACCTTGATTTGGCAGCACGCAATGTGCTTGTGGTAGAACCTAACTTGGTAAGTTAGATTTCCCTTTCGTAACGACCTTAGGCCTTTTCTGAGATGGACAAACAAGGTGCATTGGGTCCTAGATTCGCTAACACCATGTAAGGCAGGATCTGCATGGAAGCCAGACCACAATGCATCATGTTCGCTATATCAGAAGAGGCTTGTTAGTCATAGAGAATTTGATTGGACTAAGAACTATTAAGTGGCGCGCTGACATTATTTTCCACTTCAAATACCACTCCAACGTAATCTGAATGGGCGCGCAAAGCATAATCATTTTGTAATCGAAAAAGAATCTATCCCATCCATCATCGCGCGCTGAGTTTGCAAATATTTTGTGGCGGTCATCTTGAAAAAGTGGAAAGAAAATATGGAAATTCCTTGTTAAAAATTATTTTATCCTTGAAAAAGAGTTATATTCAAACGGATAGAAACCGATAAGTGGATTATCTGTTGTATATCTTGATATTCTTTGGTAAAATGGTCTTACGCTAAAACTAGCAGTCAGTCAAAGGAACCGGCTTCATATCGCTAAGCTTAAAAAAAACGATGTTGTTGGTTTTGCGAATCCAGTTTCAACTGTCTTCTTTATTTGTTCTATCAATGCCTTTGATACTTTTTTCCCCTTTGTGTGTCTGTTTATTTAAAACATGTTTTTATATAATTTGCAATTGAGGGTTTTTTTTTTTGTTTTTTTTTTCGCAATCTGATTGGTTAATTGTTTTTCTCCAGTCTGGTACACACTCCTCCCGGCTATGAAATGGTGATATTTTTGTGAATAAACTCCTTGATTGTTTGAAAAAAATCATGAAGTATTTTGGTCTTGTTAACATTAAATAGGTACGAATAAGTGATTTTGGACTGGCAAAAGTACTTCGTCACGATGGTAAAATACTACTGGAGAAGCAAATGGCTATTGCATGGTATGTGTTAGATTCATACAAGTAAATTATATATTAATTCTTTCGCTGAAAGTATAACAAAGAAATCCTAGGAGTTCGCACAGCGGCCACCGTAGGACTAACATAGTACACCAATATTTTTATTTGTGGAAAGATTTCATTTTCCAGACGCTGTTTCTTCTTCTGAAAGGAGAAGGAGGATGGGTTTACTTCAAGTTAGATGGATTTTAAAAAAGTCAGTTTGTTTCTTGACAAAAATGACTATGTTATTCTTGACCCAAATATCCTTAGGTGTGCACCAGAGCTGATCAAGTTCCAGCTGGTAACTAATGGATGTGATGTGTGGAGTTATGGGGTGATACTGTGGGAAATGTTTTCATTTGGACAAAAGCCTTGGAGCGACATCAATCATTCGCAGGTACAGTGCATATGAGTACGTGGAAAACTTGAGGCATGTATAAAGATGTGAAAGTAATTTGTCGCATCACAGCTTTCTGCTGTGGAATGTGCAGTATAACTGAGTTAGTGTTGCTATCGCTGTGGTTGAACGGTACCATAATTCGTGGGAAACTTGTGTTATTAATGCAATAGTCAATAGACAAGGTGCACAACTTGGATTTTCTAGCGACAAAGCATGATGGGAACCTAGTGACTCGTGCTATTTTGCACCCAATAAAAATTCAACACAGTTAATCCTTATATATTCTGCAAGAATAAAGACAGAATCTTTATAGAAGAAGAGTAATGGAGTAAACATTAGCTCAAATATCCGTGTTTCACTTCCTCTGTACTCGGATTCCCATGATGCTTTGTGAGCTTTGATGCACATTGCCTCCGGGAGTTTCAATTGATTGGTTGATAAAATACTAATAATGTGATGCAGTGAACGAATGCTGTTTTCTGTCTGTTTTGCTGTGTTACGAGTCAGTCAATGCTGATTCATTTGAATTTTGGGTTTTCTTTAAAGATAATACAACAGGCTGATAATCCAGATATACGACTTTATCAACCACAACCTTGTTCTAATGCCATTTATGAACTGATGACAAGATGCTGGTCTCAGAGTCAAGGTGACAGACCAGGCTTTGCAAAGATCATCAATATTCTAAACGAGGTATACACCTCTTTCAAAAAGGCGCTGTCGGTCGGCGATCTGAAATATGAAATCTGAGCCAGAGACTTGAGAGAGAGCTGAGAGAGACTTGAGTTTATTTGCACACACATACAAGAAATCACGCTTAAAATTAAGGAGAGAGAGAGAAAAAAAGCAGTGTATATTACAACTCATGGGCAAGAATTCTATACAGTATGGCGGTCGAGCATGCGCACTTCACGCGTTGCTACTCAAAAAAACATGGCGACTTTATAAGAAAATGACTGGGAAATGATATAAAATTCAAAATTACCAGCTCCTGCTAATATGTAGCTTACCTCTATA
>WUAP02157340.1:0-40174 GCA_015163945.2 Stichodactyla helianthus
ATCTTACAATTGATTGCTTGTTAAGCCAATCAAATATATATTCTTTGTATGGTTTCGTGGGCACTCAACTGAGTTTTCTGGACCAGTTTTCTCATAAGAAGTTTATTTTTATCTTACTAAAAACAGACATCAGGTGGCTGTCAAACAAAACTTTTATGACCCTCCTGTTATGCAAAAACTTTGACCCCCCTCAAATGGGTGACCAAACTTTTTTAGCCCCCCCATTTACCAACCCCCCTTCCCCCATAAATAATGACCACTCCCTTACAGCTCAAAACAAGCTTTAGAAGGATTGCTGACGTGTAATGGTAACACAAAATTGAATAGAAACGCTGCTTAAGATGGGAGATAATCTATGTTGCTGTCCTTCAAAATTTAACATTGCCCTTGAAAAGTCCTTAATTTTTTTCTTGACAAAGTTGTACGAACCATGTCTCAGCAACTTGTCTAACAATGCTTGAAAATGTAGGGTTGTAGGGTTGCAGGTTGCCAAGGTGATGTATTACACTGCACTGCAATCTCAGCAACTTGCAACCAGTTTTCCAAGGTAGGCTGGGAAGAACTCAATAGCTGCCATATTGGATAACAAAAAGGTCTGCATGCACTCCTGAAAAGTATGTGTTAAAATTGTGAGAAAAGTTGCTGGAGGGGTGATACACCGTGCAGTGGCATTGCAAGATGCTGTAATCTATTGCAAAAGGTAGAACTCTTCATGCAAGTGAGCACAACAAAAACATTGCAAGACAACCCCTGTTACACCACAATTTTCTAGTAGAGCAGATTTTGTATGACTGTGAAAAAGTCGCGGCAAGAAGATGGCGGGGACACGGTCAAGGCACAGCAAGAAACTTCAAAATTCTAGAAAACATCACAGTCACGGCAAGGCACACAGCACTGACCATGCTGCGATGTTTTCACAGTCATATGAAATCTGCTCTAACTTGTCTTGCAATGCCATTGTGAGAGAAGTTGCTGAGAAAATTGCACAGTGTAACAAGGCCTTAAATGATGCAGTCATTGCTTATGTATGGAACTTTTCAGGGTACACCTTTCACAGCAAAACCACAGAAATCAAAATGAATTTAAAGAAAATGTCAAATATTAAGAGATTCCTTTTTAATATTTCGTAAATTTATTTACTCAATTGTGTTGATTGTCGATTTACATCAAATTCAACAAGTTTTGATAGTTTGCATATTTATAAGGGTTTACCTCTAGTCTGAGTACAACACATACGCACATACAATAAGCACCAAAAATGATGAACCCTTTCTAAAACGAAATGGAAAATTTAATTCAGTGAATAACTACTTACATAATTTTGTGAACTTTGTTTTAGCATTGGATTTATCTTTACTATAGCAAAAAAAACTACAAGTCCTTAAAATTTTTAAAGTGTAAAGTTTGAAGAAACATGTTCAGAATTAACCAGATTTATCAATGTGTAAGTAATGTGTTTCCTTTTTCCAAATTTTCAAGTTAATGTACAAATCAGCATTTTTGTTCTATTTGGTCTGAAAAAATTCTCTAAGGATTTTTCTTGCCATTGCAAAATTGTTGTCGGCTACAATAAGTGCTCTTTTAATGGCATCTCTAGGATAGCCTTGGGCTTCTAATATTTGAAAGTCTTCTTCATAAAACTGCATTTTATCATCATTACTGGCATTAGCCAACAGGTCTTCTCTTTCTCCATCCATGCCTTCAAGCTGCGAAGGGTCAAATGTGCCCAAATATGCAGGATTACTGTAGCTATGGGCAGGCCCAGACCAGCTATTCCTAGATACAAGCGTATGTCGAAGGCTATTATTTCTATCGGGGAGTTTTTCATTCTTATTACTGGAACAAATTTCTGATGAGGAGTTGCTCATCTTGGAGTCTTTTGCTGGATATTCCTTATCCAGGAAATCCTCAGTAGAGTGGGCCTTAGCAAAGCTACCACGGCCTTTTCGAGAGTCTCTGCTTTTTGACAGTCCAATTGCATCATTAGACAAGAGACTATCACTCTTTTCCTCGTTATTTTGCGTTGTTGGCCAATCCACACCCTTAAATGGATCGTCAGCAAATGGATCATCTTTCTTGTTGAACATACAATTGAAACCATTCCCATTCTGATCTGACAGATCTTCTTTTGGTTTTTGTTTGCATTTTTCTTTCATAATTGGTAGTGGCACATCATAAGAACTGTCAGGACCATCAGTACCAGTATCTGGAAAATTTATCCCAGAAGCATCTTCTTTTTTAGTTGCCAAGTGTTCCCGTTTTTCTTTACTTGAAGGTTTGTCGTCATCTTGTGGTGGGTATGATAATATAGCATAATTGATTTTTGGAGTGTTCTTGTTAATAACTGACTTTGAAGTGGTCATCTTCTCACTAGATACATCCATATATCCAATACCTGGAATCTCTGAACACTTTTCTGCATTTTTCCTTTTCTCGACTCTCTGTTTGTACTTTCGTTCTGGAATAGCAGGAGGAGGACTTTCTGAATCAGAATCTGGAGGGAGTGGTGGAGGTGGTCCCTTTCGGAAAACTGAAGGTGACGGGCAGGGGGAACCTTGAGGTGATGTATTTGGTGAACACTGTGGAGAAACATTTGGAGAGGCAAATGGAGAACTCCGAGGTGACGCTCTTGGAGAATTCCTTGGTGAACTGCGTGGTGATACTCCAGGTGTGTTTCTTGGTGAAGCGAATGGTGAAGATTTGGTGACAATAAGTGTTGGAGAGGTTGGAGTATTCATGTGTGACATTTGATTTCTTCTCTGAGGTAAAGGAGGTGGGCAGCTGTCATTATCTTGTTGGTCATTAACTGCCGAGGTGCTTCCTTGTGGGGAGCTTGTGTGATGTGAATCCGATGACAATGGCCAGTTGGGTGGGAACTGGAAAGCATAAAACATTTTTCAAGTTCAGTTAATTACCAACAAGTGTCTTATATTGGAGGGTCTCCATATAAAGCACTCAGAAAAGGACAGAAAAGCGTGAAGAGATGTTCTATTTCCCACTTGCCATAAAGACCAAAATCTTAAATAATGCAACAAAAGTGCATAGCCTAAAACACAAATGAGATGTTCATAAACAATCCCTTCAATATCCTCAAAACCTTAATCTAATTTTCAAGGGTAACTGACTGGGGTTGGGGGTCTTCTACTTTCTTCAACTTACTTCCAATACCTCTTCATCAAATAACTCTGATGGTTCTTCATTGTTATCAAGTGCTGCCCTTCGTCCTCTGTCGTGTTGATCAGAATGGAAGGGATCCACCACGATATTATGAATGTCTTTAATCTCTGACCGACAGAAAGGGCAACCCTCGCCTCCTTTCTCTTGCCACTGTTCTAAACAGCTATGACACATTAAGTGACCACAAGGTTCAATGCGAATGTCCTTGTCGTTCTCAGCACAGATTTTACAAAGCTGGAAGGTGGAGCCCATTTCACAGTACAACTCATACTGTTCCTCTGTGACCTTGATGTGTTCGTCAGGAGGTGTGACTAAGTACTGCTGAAGATCTGGGTTCTCATCTTTGCCATCTGGATATAAGTAGCTGGAAGGAAAAGGCATGGTCTTTAAGAAAAATGTTGACAGAGAAAAATTTGGGAAACACCTAAGTACTGTTTTGCTGCTGTTTGAAATAACCTTAAAACAAAGTCTGAATAATTTGAAGAGCAAAATGAAATGTTAAGTAATACTTACTATCCTTCCCGAGCTCCATCTATGAGTGCTTGACAAAGTGACCGATTTTGTGGAATTGTCTGTAAAATTGTGTGTTCAGGTGTGACATAACCAACTGCCCACTGACCAAGCCTTGTGCAGCTCAACCGAAAAATGTAACTGTTTTTGAAGACAAAAAATAGAAAACTAAATAAATAAATCAGGATGAAAATTTATTCATTAAAGTAAGATTGTATTCAAATTGCCCAGTCAAAAGCAGATCCAGGATTCCTTTGAGGGAGCAGGGCTGAAAAACAAGCCCGCGGTTTCGTTGTAAATCATGGGCTCATGCATAAAATCACAGGAAGCCCAATCTAAATAAAAGTTTAAATGAAAATAAAATCATAATAAACGTTTTCTAAGATTTTCTTTCATGATTTTTTGGTTTTCCCGCTACAGGGAGCAGCCTATCTTTGATTCAAGAAACTAAAATTCAATAAAAATCGTCTTATCATTTGCATTTTCCACTTGTCGAAATTGGGCTTCCTGTGTAGTTTATCGTAAAAATCTTGAAATTTGGGAAAAAGTGCAAAAGTTAAGCTCATTTCTGAAAATTAAGGAAAATTTCTACATCAGTTCATTGCCCAATGACTAAGGCTTAATATATCTTTTGTAGAACTTTTTTAGAGTTTGTATAAAAATGCTCGACGCTGAAAACCTCGAACCATTTTGGTTTTAGATCGTATATTTTTCTAGTCATCATGAATGATCATTGGCACATGCACACATGTTTTTCAGCCCTGCTCTTTGAGGGGAGTGCACCATTTATGTTTGGGACTTGAGCACCAAAAGTAAACGACACTAAATCCATAATTGACTGTAAACATGTCAACACTGGGGTGTGTGTACCCCTCCCTTGGATCTGACTCTGATGGTAAGGCTCTCCAATGGGTTTTACATCTTTGAAGCTGTTTGTATTGACATCACAAATAGAATACATGATCTTAATAGTTTGCAGAGCACAGACACTGCTAAAATAAGACCATGATTATCACCTCTAACACCTAAACCTACACCACATCCTCTCTTGAAAAATTCTTTAAACACATTTCTTCATATCTCTAATGTAATATGGATCTTGCCAGTACAGTTAAAAAAATTGAAATTACCATTATAGTTGGCTGGTTTCTCAAACCCCTGAGAAAATATCTTGCATTGATAAATAGAATACTTACAAAAATATGTTAATTTTTTTTTTTTGCAATAGAACATAAACAAGATGAGATTATCAAGTAAGACTCCAGTTAGCCAAGCAAACAAATTTAATTTTTACAACAGCTGCCTGTACAGAATACAATTTACTTCTGATCCTGTTTCTTTTGAAAATTAAAAATTAATTTACTCTTTTACCTTCCAGCTTTTTCCATGTGCTCAGACAAGCGTGCTTTGACTTCATCATAAGTCATAAATGCGCAGTATCCTGGGTGAGTAACTGCCAAAAGATTCCAGTTTTGAAGTAAATGGGACCAGGGCTGGAATAATCTTGTAAATACATCAAATTCAAATATGGATATGTGGTCATTACAGGTGAGGTCAATGGTAGACTTGAGTGCAATGGCTTCCAGACCAGACCCAATGGGATGCTCTGTTTGTAGGGTTTGTCTGAACAGCTTCCATGTCACAATAGCTCTAATGAGCAACAGGAAATCATTTTAGAATTCTTAATTTTCTTTTTAAAAAAATGCAACAAAGAACAAAGAACAAAATCAAATCCTGATGATTTAAGCATAAACTAAGAAAGTCATAACTTTTATACAACACCTTCATTTGCATAAACATAGATTTACTCTGCCAAACTAGCCAAAAGCTTTCTTAATCAAGTCCTAAAGTGATTTATTTTACTAAGTATTATCATTATTATCATTATTATTATCATTATTATTATTATTATGATTATTGTTGAAGAAATCTCTTATTCTATTTCCATCATAGCAGAAATTGTCAAAAAGAATCGACCTTTCTTAAGTGGCAGCCATGTCCATTCCCATGAGAATAAAAACCATTGAATATTCCAGCTAAACTTGTTCTTAAATGCTTGAATGCAACTAGGCTTGCCAGGCAAAAACATATTGCTTCAGTCAACCTGACTGCCGTGTGACAAAGGGGAATTCTGATTGTTGCTGATGGATGATCACTACCTCTCTATTTTAGAAAAATTTCTTTAATTGATTTTTCACTTTTCAAAATACAGGCTGTTAAGACTTTGCATGCATTTTAATTTTGCACAATAGAGCAGATTTTGTATGACTGAAAAGTTCATGGCATGACCGTAAGCATGCCTTACTGTGAGTGTGATGTTTTCTAGAATTTTGATATGCCTTGCCGTGCCTTGACCATGTCATGATCGTGTCTGTGCCACAAGCTTTTCACAGTCATATGAAATCTGTTCTAAAGAATATTTGAATAAACAACAATCTGAAGTTCATTATAAAAAAACTTGATGCTTCATTTTCACAATTCCATTTCAGAATTCATGAAAAATGGAATAAATAAAGAGAAGTAAGGAGAAAAAGTTACAAATCAAAAGATTAGTTGTTTCATCTTTTGTCTTAGCTTATCACTCACCAGAACAATGAAACGGTTTATGAATTTTGATTAAAACTTAAGTTTGCAGTATTTTCATTTCTACTTTTCTTTGTTACAAGGAAAAAAACCCATAATGATATGGTAATAATATTGAGCTACTAAAATTAATCAATGATAACAATAATGATAAAGATAATGACAAATAACTCTTTCATGTAAAAATAATAATGTAATGTAATGATAGCAATGATAATAATAGTAGTAATAAGAACAATAACGACAAATATTGTCATTATTTTCAATACATTACAACAACAGCAATTATAATAATGGCAATAATAATAGTAATAACAGTTCATAATGATAATAATATAAGAGAATGATTATGAAATTAAATTTTCATTGCATCATGGTTATTAATCATTATCATTATCATCATCATCATCATCGTTACTATGATAATGATAATAGGAGTTTTTACAGGTAAAAGCAATTAGTCTGTTGTTTAAAATGTCTTGACACACCCAAAACATGTTTTACAACATTTAATAAATCAGAACATTAGTTCAGCATTTATTCAATATTTTGGTTCCGAAAATTTCAATCACCAGAGCAGAGCCCAAGGTCAACAAATGATTCGATAGTCGATCCAATAACTGTGCAATGTTTGGATAAAGTTTGATAGATTGTTCAATTATTCGTAATCCGCAGCCAAAAACTAAGCCAAAATTTATCAATAAAAGCTGAAACGGTTAACCTAATTCTGAACAACGAACCGGCCCCCAAAAAATAACGAAATTACCCGTCCTTTTCAATGCAAAATTACTGGAACTGATGTTCCCTTTCATTAAAATTCCCTCTTCATCCATAAAGATATCTCCCCTAAATCTTCATCGATCTCTAAATAATCTAATCGCGTCAAAAAAAACCTTATACTCATAAATGTTTAGCTCGATTTTGGACTTTCACCGCAATCGGGCTAAAGACCATAAGTCTTCCCAATAAATGATCAGAAATTAATATTTCACGGTCTGTGGTCAGAAGAAAATGTCAACACAGAAAAAAGAAAGTTATCTTTGATGTTCGTATTCGAACCTTATAGAAAAAAGGTTTCTTTCGACACGCGAGAAATTTTCATTAAATTTGTAGTTGATAGTTCAAAATTGGGGTCTAAAACTCTGGTAACGCCTTAAGTTTATGATAGCTTGGGTATAATTGCCACCTCAAGTTAGGCAAGATTATAAAAGGTGTTTATGTGAACACAAAGTCAGTAGTTTTGCATACAAGGCTCGATTAGAGAATAAAGTCATACAAGTTTTGATTGTCATTTTCTATTATCCGGCTTACCTTGTACCGAAATTCCTTTTCCAGAACTCAGCAGCATCAGCTTTCGTAACTCTAAATCCATCACTAATGTAGGTACCAGAAGGAAATAATGCCTTGAGCTCTGTCAACATGTGACTGAACACAAGACTTAGTTTGGTAAGACTTCGTCGATTGACCGAGGTCTCGTCGTACATTTTTTCTTTTCCATCTTTGAATAACCTAATGGCATGTTTAGACTGTTTCATGAGATTTTCGATGTATATCCTAAAGTACTCAATGTCGTTTAAAATGTGCATTCGCTCTTCGTACTTGGAAATTATCAGCTTCAAATGCTGGTAAGTGTCGGGCAGAATGTCTAGGATATACGGAGGACTGTTCTTCAAGTTCATGCGCTGGTTTTGACACAATTTCACGACTTTGTCCATCAATTTCCATGTTTTCTCGATAGTCTTTTTATCGATCTGTAATCTAGGAGTCACTGCGTGTGTGAATGCGTCCTGTAAGCCGTCCCGTAGTCGAGAGAAAAAGCCTGAATGACGAGAAGTGACAGTCGGAAAGTTCGCCATTTTGAGCCATTCGCTCTCCTTGCTCAATTTCCGCGTACGACGAGGGTTTTGTTCACGTGATATGAATCCACCAATCACATGCGCCATGCTGAAAGGGTAAAAAAAATCCTATTCAGAAAACTCGAAGACTTTCGCAATTTTCCAATCGGCCAGAATAAAATTTTCGAGTCCAAAACGTAAGCGAAACTTTCTCTTTTCCCCTCAAAAGTGAAACAACTTTTCAAGTATGAGACCTATATGTAAATGTCCCCAGCTTTCTGAGCAGGAAATAAATGATAAGAAAGTTACGTGTGAAGTGATGTAAGAGGTTGACCTCTGGCGAATCCTTTTTCTTCGCTTCACTTCAGAAATCGGTAGAAATTTCCAGAATTATCAAGAAGTAAAGAAGTCTTTTACTTTACCTAAAGCACGGTGCCCCTGGGCTGAATAAATACTGCAGAATCTTTCTGAACATGACTTTGTGCTGTTTTTTATTCGTCTAAGTCGGACGTGACGTTTTGTCGTTTTTGGTCAAGGAAATGCCTTAAAACACCCCCATATTTTACGAATAGTAGCATCCTTTCATGTAAGGTGCCCTTTTCGATTTCCCATAGTTCAAACACGTAATACGCGCTTAATAAGGGACAAGTTAAGATGCATAATATCTTAAATAAACATTTATAAAAACTCAAGCCACACAAAATCGACAAGTTTACATAATAATTTGATTTCAAAATTAAGATGTTTTTAGTTCCAGCCAAAAATATTCTCACGTTATGATCTTCCCTTCAATACCCGACTGTTGTTTGTACTCGTACGTCTGCACATGATGTGAAACATTAATATTCATAGCTTTGTCATGCTGTATAAACTTGAATTATGTCAAAGCTCCAGTTTATTTCCGAGACTAGTCTATCTGGGCTGTATGTGTGGTTGTGATTGTTATGTCTACATAGCTCGTGGGTATTAAAGTATCAAGTGTTGAAAGACATATAAGGTATAGCATGGGCGTATCACAGTTTGGAAGAGCCCGAACTTCTATTTCTATTACCGTATTAATTATAGTCTTCACCTTGGGGCTTCTTCACCCAAATGAAAGTACCTTGATAATGAAGAGGAATTTGCCATCCAATGTTTGATCAAGGGAATTCCGTTGCGACTGAAAGCCTACGCCTTAGACTTTTCTTTCGCTTGCCCACTAGAGGCTCACCGCACCCACTCCTGACAGTTTATAGCAGAAGCAAACGTGATCAGCTCAGTTTCAAACGACACACCTTGACTTCCAATAAGTGCAATTCGTAAAGCTAAGGATGTACTGACCCGACTGTAAACTTGCGCTGCGCCTAAATACCATAAAACCACGTGCAACAAGAATGATCCAGTAACTCTGTCGAATCCTGTGATGTCACTATCGAAGTTTCAGTTACTTGACGTCCGCCTTATATTTCTCTCGGAAATTCGAAAGTGAAGCCTTAGTGTTTAATACATACTAAAGGAAAATAAGATAGTTTAGAAACTCAAACCTGCACGTTTCTTACAGTTAAAAGTCGAACTTGTGTAACGTGACGTATAAACTCGAAGATTCGAAACTGAAAAAAGTTGCGCGAATAATATCGTCAAATGAACTAATATAATCTATCCTGAAACGCTGACAGATCAAATACGCGAGGAATTTAGCTTCTTAAGGTCCTTAAAACAAAACTAAAAGATGAATATTAATGTAATCTTTGTCAAATGTTTGATATTGAATATTTTCAGTGAAGTGGGATACCTACCGAACTATAAATGCTCTTGGAAAAGCCGTTCATTCAAGCGCCTCACGTCACAAACGGTTTAACCGTAACGACCGAAACTCTTTACGCGACTACAGCTTGCATACCTTCGTATACCGCAGGCAGACAAATCGTCTAACATTCAAATCGAATGGAGTAAATTGATAGCCAATAGTTTACCAAAGTTCAAATAGAATGTACCTTAATTTGGCTCCTACGAACCACAAAGGTCAAATAGTTATTTCTGGATGATGAATGCAATACGATGTCAGGCTTAGACCACAAAAGTATTACAAAAATTTTCCTGTTTAAGTTAAATTTCTTAACGAACAGCAATCATTTGTGATACTTACAAAAAAGTGTCAATGTATCATCATCATATTCAAACTATGATCATCAGTATCAACATCATCATCATCATTACCACCACCACCGCACGAAAAAGCCTATCATCAAAATCATCATAATCACTAAATTCATCATCATTATCACCACCACCAAGTTTTTCATGATGTATTTCGAAGATCGTCATCAAAATTAATCAAAATTCTGTCAAAATTATCATCCATAATAATCATCGTCGTCGTCACCACCATCATCACCTTCACCACCATCGTCATCATCGCCATCACGAAGTACCACCACAACTAGCATCATCATCATCAACATCATCATCATCATCAGTCATCATCACGATCCATATGCCTTTGTACGTTCCGCATGACTTTAGTTTCGCAAGCAAACTCCAGGAAACGATATCATGACGGAAAGAACTTAGTTCGCAGAACTTTTGCGTTATCATCAGGTTTAGTCTATCGCTTACACATGAATGACGACCAATTTCCCCTAGAAAGACTAAAAAGGCTATTTTAAACGTGATGATAACTAAATGACGTGTAAAAATTCCCTCACTGGTTTGATCACGGGCCAAGTAATGAGCTCGAGATAACCTTGGGCTGGGCAGGACTAAAACTGAGGAATTCGAAAGCAGTTATAATCTATTTTCACAGTTCGATCATACGACTGATTCGGTTGACGTTCATTATCAACACGTGCGTAGATTTGGTACGTACAAATTTAACTCCGTAAGCGATATTCAAGAAACACATGATTAATATATTTAAAGAGATGCATTTTACAAATTATAACGATGGTCATCACCGTCATCACCATCATCATCATCATCATCGGTACCATCCGTGATGATGAATAATCACATGATTCATCGCCTTTCTCATTCCCCAGCATCATTCTCGTCCACATCCACATAAAGATCCTCATCACCATCACCACCACCATCATCACCATCATCGCCCCGATAACAAGTACATATATGGTATACCGACCTAAGTCGTACCCCGACGGGAAGGGGGCACGACACTACTCACCTCCCATTTGACAAAGCTCAAACCTCAATAGCAACGTGCGTTCGACTTGGTAACCAAAATATTGGCAGTGATTTTAGCAGCTTAATTGAACGTACAAGAAATGGCTATAAAAGACAACATAATCCCTATTAGTTCTTCTTTGACGTCAGTTGAAGTCAGAAACACGAAGGATTGAAAAACTACAGTCACGTTCCGATGAGGGATTTGCCTTCAGGAAACTAGAAACTTCAGAAAGAAAGCTCGCAAGGAAACAATGTCAGTCATTTTCCTCAAAATTAGGAAGAGATAAAAATGCATGGGCGAATGAATGTGGTTCTGGAAGGAATGAATAGATGAGAGAGTTGAACAAGTTCGAGTGAGTTCGCTAGGGACTTGGCAAGCAAGAGTGTAAAATAGACACTGTGAGAACTTATGATTCCGGTAATGAAATATTATCACCGAAACATTTCAGTGTTTGGCATTACTTTTGTATAAAACGACATTAGAGTAATAAAAGAGTTCCGAACTCTTCTGGCAATGAACTTTCGTCGGTCACGTAAAATATCGGCATCCTTATCTTACTACACTAAATTGAAAATAGAATGAAATGACATACATAAGCAATCTTATGGATAAAATAAATTGGAGTGACGTTGATACTCAAGTCATGACGAAGATTCATTTAAAATATTATCAAAGAAACAAAATGTTCCAATCAAATGAACACGTATCGTGTTCTAAAGGGTATCTATTTTATGTTTGGTTTCAATAGCAATGCGCAATAGAACTTGAATAAGCTAAAGTAACTAAAAATTATTCGAAAAATCTGTCTTAATTTTGCCTGTTTCGCAAATACTTATTAGCGAACTAAAAATTAAAGGTTTTTATTTGCTTGTGAACCATGCATGCAAATGTGCAAGGCGGTTATATTAATAAAAGAACAGTGGAAAGCCATTTTGCCACGTCTTAATCAGGATCGAATAGTTTAGTTTGTATCATAGCATCGATTCTGATATTTTTTGAAAAAATATGGAACTGCTGGCCATTTTTGTAACCTCACCATGTATCGTCATTCGCAGATTAAATTCTTACAAAGTAACTAAACGACTAAAAATAGATTACAGACCCTTCTAATAAATCCCACAACTCTAGGTTTTCCGCACTTGACGTCAAATTTATTCTTACAATTGCATTCACATTGTACAAAATTCCAAAGAATATATTTGACGTCAAGTGCGGAAAACAAAGAATTGTGGGATTTATTAGAAAGGTCTATAGCAACAAACCAGTTGTTACCTGTTTTTCAACCGAGACTATTCAGAGGCACCCAATGCCGATTTTCGTTATGATTCTTCAACAAAGATAACAATGAGCTAGTCTGCCCAAACGTACATTAAATCACCCCGAGACTAAAACTGTCCTACGCTTTGATAAATGGTTTCTTTTTTCCTTATTTATAATGCACTGAAGTATCGCACGTTCCTTCAACCGCATACTCAAGCACCTGCCATCAAATCTAATGACGTCAACATTACCAGACCAACGATAATCTTTGGAAATCAAATTGCAAAATTCGGGGATCATAAATTTTAACTCAAAAGAAAATTTCTTCCTAACGTAAAATCATAAAAATACCTACGGATTTAAGAATATTAGTTTGCCAAGTGCTTTTGACTTCAGAGAGTAAACATGCATATTATATCGAAAGTAGCGTATACATGACGTAAAACACTTGAAGATTATTTACGCGAAACCAATATTCAAGATCATACCAAGCAAGAGATATTAGGACTTCCACGTGGTTTCATCCTATAGACGATTACGTGACGTCTTTCACGTCTTGCAAGAGTGTTTCTATTCCTTTGCATAACTATGCTCTTTTTCCTAGTGGTCTCGTTTAGTGGGAGTTGGTAGCTTAGTTATTCTGCGACTATAGATAACGTAAAACGGACTCTAGCTAAGAGAAAGTGAGCTAGGAAAAAACAAATTACAATAAATTACTTAGAATTTTTCGTGTTTGAAAGAACCTCCAAAAACAGCCGTCAAAAACATATACGTAGAAAATTTAGAGATGTTTATCTAACAGTTCAGTTGTTTTCAAGCTGCGAACTTGCTACCTGAATTTGCCCTGCACCGCAAATAACCCCGATACCTGAATTTCCCCAACCACAAATGACCCAAATACCTCTCCTGGACCCACCGCAAATGATCTCGATGCCTCAATTTGCCCCACCGCAAATGGACTCTGAGGTTAAAACCATAACACATACCCTTGCTGAGTTGGAGTTAATAACCTAATGATATCAGACCCACGTTAGGGTTAAAACCTAAGGTTGACCGAACATATTTTACACCTCGCCTGGAACCACCGCTAATGGATCCGAACAACACTCTTGGGCAAACTGCTAATAGACCCATACACCTTCTGGGATAGCGGATCAGACTTTTCTTGATTTGACAGTCACCATCGCAGGTGTATTGAAAATTTTCAAAGTCCGTTTTCAAGTTTTGAATGCTTTTTTCTCTTCACTATTATGCACGATTGCTCTGAAACTTCATATCCAACTTCGTCATGTTCTGAAGATTACATTGATACCAAATTTAATGCCCTTTTACTTGAAATAAAAAATTTGGCTCTGAAAAGACATTGAATTTTTTGACCTTTCTTCATGGCCGCCATTTTGAATCGAGTTTAACCTTCTTCTTCTTCGAACGTTTTCTTCTGTCGAGTTGGGGCCGAAATCTCCAGCTGAACCGTATAGCCATACGATGCTTTAGCAATCGAGTCTGGAATGGTCCCGAATTGATTAATCAATAAAACAAGAAAATGACATGGAACCCACAAGCACGGAAAAAGTTTATCAATTTCAGTATTTTCAGTATGTGTCGTACATTTCATTACCGCATGTCGTTTGGCGCATGCGCACTACGTTTACATCAACACGACTTTCGAGACGCAATTGACCACTTTCCATACATCAGTTCAGTGGTCAAACACAAAGCATTCCATTGAAAAGCGAAGTACAAATTTGAATAATCCTTTGAGATGACCTTGGAGCCTCGACTGCATGCTTTGTGTTTGACCAGTGAACGGATGTATGGAAAATGGTCAATCCAAGATGTTCTTCTTCAATTCTTTGTGTAAATTTTTTCATTTTTATGATGACACTGTAAGCACTTATAAAAGAAAATTAGTTTCGCCTTATTCATAACGCTATGAAAAAATAACCATCAGTGAAAAGGGGGTTCTTTTAGAGATTTCCGATTTATCGGCACAAACGCTGATTGGTTTCTAATGGTACCAAATATCCCAGCGGTGTAGATTTTTTCGTTTCTTTTTCTTTTCTTTTCTTTTTTAATGGATGGTCAAACTGTATGCTCTGCATGCTCTGTGTTCATTATGGTCTGCGCATGTCTGTTTTTCTAACGCCTCCCACATGGAACAAATCGTTAAAGTACTACTATACTAGTTATGAAAGAGAGAGCTGAGATCTATATTTACTTATGATAGCAAGGGTTTAATCGTATTTAGCCTATACCAATTCCACAACCTCATAAGATCCAGCGATTCTATTGGCTTGCTATCTCGGAATATGTAATTTTACTCAACGATTCCCCCCCCCCCCCTAGAATCCCAGTGTATTCTACCGCTATTTACCTCCAGTTCAGAGAATAATTGTTAAATGGTCTAGAGGCCGACTAACCTCTCCCTTTAGGCTTCGGCCGAGCTCCCTGATTAATCATTATGGATAGCAGTGTTGGAGCCGAAATCTCCAGCTGACCCGTAAATGGTTTCGCCCTGCCATACGACGCTTCAGCAATGTATAGTTCCAAATTAATCAAGTAGTTAATTATGGCGCTCCTTTTCCCAAACATGTCTAGAGCCGGGGAATATAAGGTCATTGAGCTGGGAAGAGTGATGATCTCTTGGACGATCTAAGGTCGCAGCATGCGTGCCCTCTGGAAAATTATATCACCTAATTACACGTCCTCTTTATGGGCGTTCTGAAAATTTGGGATTCTGTGAGTTCCACGAACCCACGACGTAGAAATGATTAATGACAGTATAAGAGGAAATGGTTTGAACCCAGGAGTGACAGATGATTGTGAAATGTGATCTTTCGGGTGAGTGTAGGCTTGAGGAAGAGGGTTGTGGGTCGACTGACCTTTGGGCAGTCTTTTGTCTAGTCTAGACTCTGAAGATGACTTCCGCTAAGGTTGTCGAACGTCAGTCCCCACCACCAACAGTCTTTCTCAAGACTACACCCACCAGACGATCACTATTCACAACCATTACAGTAGTAAGTCCATAAAAGGTTCTGTGACATTATAATTCAACTGGAGGCAAAGAGGATTTCGCATAGCTGTGGAAAGAACCTTATCCGCATGGGGTTTCGCGCGATATCCGCGGCATTAAATAGAAATTTCTAAACATTCTAAACTCTCGTTTAATAATTTACAGATGAAGCGGTTAAATTATCAAAAATAAATAATGCATTTCCTTTAAATCGTAGTATGCTAGCAACTGGACCAATCTAGACCAAAAATTGCTCGCAAAACCAATCAATGCGACAATCTAACGCATTTAAAAAGAAACAATCTAGAGATGTTCTAAGATTTTTAAAACTTTTTTTATAATATAAGGAATGGAATTCATGATTCTGTAATTTTACAAAATGGTCTCATAAAAATGTGAATTTTCCGTAAGAATATGGAAAGTTGTTAACGGTACAAAAAGTTCTGGCAGCTTTGCGCAGAACACAGTAAAGCCTGGTTCTCACTAGCGACGCAAGCATAAGCGCAAGCAACATACGCAGACTCAGTATTGCATTTATCACCGAGGTGTGAGAAAAGACAAACACCGCTAATGAGAAGTACCCTACTGAGTCTGCGTATGTTGCTTGCACTTATGCTTGCGTCGCTAGTGAGAACCAGGCTTAAAGGCTGACTCACAATACGACGTTTCTACTTCTGCGACATTGCCAGCGACGTCAGGCGCAAGAGTTGCACGGTTTGGACACACGGTGCGATTTCCCTGTTCCAAGCTACGTCGCGGGCAACGTCTCATCGTGTGTCCGAGCTTTAAGCTTCGTTCACCAGGTAAAGGACCCCTGGTTGAATACAAATTTCTCAAATCGAAATGGCGACTAAAATGGAGAGAATGACATGAGGCAATAGACCTTTTTCTCAAGCTTGCGCGCTCATCCAAATCCAAGGAATTTGATGGGCCACGACACTAGAAGAGGAGCTTTTTAAAAATAAGAATTCATAAAACTGATTATTTTCCTGTTAAATATAAAGTTTGCTTCTCAATAGACCTCCTCGGTTTGGGCGTAATGTTTTCCCATTTCAGACCACGTGTCATTCCCTTGGGTTTTATGCCTTTGTTTTTCGGAAACGCTTGAGAAGATACGTTAATATGGATGAGCTACAAACAAAGAATCGTATTCCCAAGAGGATGACACGTGGTCTAAAAAATGGGAAACCAATATGCCCAAACCGAGGTCTATTTTACTGAAATTGCGTTTTTCAGCTTTCTGGCCCGTCACGTTTAAATGTGCGCACAACCTTGAGAGAAAGGTCTAAGGAACTAAATACAATATCTAGAACACAATTTAGCGACCGTTCACTATTTATCGTTGGAGGGGAGGGGTGGGCGGTGGCGGCCCTGAAATTTTTGGCTGACCCACATTACCTGAAGAAACAAACGTTAAATTTTCTCATTTCTCGCCCATCTCTTTCCATCTCTCTCCCAAAAAAATCATGAACTGTCCCTAAGGTCCGAATAGTGATTAACATTTAAGGGAAAACTGATACAAATAGATGCGCTCGGATTGACAATATGCGCAACTACAATCCTAGACCAACACCTAAAGGTTTAAATAATGTCCAAGAAGCCTGGAAATTTTGGCCTCGTTTTTTGAAATTTCAAGGATTATTCCGTTGTTAAGAACTCAAATTAATTTGGGTTACAATAAAAAATCTTTTCCCTCGAGAAGTTCCAAATGGGAAAACCTTACCCTCACGCTGAAGGGGTCAGTATGAATCAGGATACAAAACATTACCTTGGTTTGACCAAATTTCACCATAATATTGAATTTTTATCATAAATTATTTAAACAGTGGCAGAAGTAGCCTGCGTAGCTGAGACAGAGGGGACTGGAGCTAGAAAAAGGGGATGGGGAGGGGAGGGGAGGGGAGGTTTTTATCCTAGCCCCAGCTCCCACTGCGCCAGCTACGCGGGCTATGCCGTAGAAGCAAAGGATCTCGACCCTGTATAATTCGCTCAACAACCTTTTTTTGTGTGTGTGTTCGTATTTCTTTGAGTTAGTACATCAAAGATCACTGCTTATACATCATTGCACTCTATCTGGGATTTCTTGTTCGACATCAAGTGATCGAAGAAGCATTCCACAAGACGCCGAGCCTGGCGGAGAACAAGAAACGGTTTAGGGACGATCCGAAACTGGTTTAATAAATGGAAAGACATTTGGTAGTGTAAGAATACAATAATGAATGATTGGCGCATTTTCTTTGGATGAGATGGTGGATTCATGACGCATACCACAATGAATGATTGGTTCAGAATGGAAGCCATTCAACTGTACCAGACACAATGACGCATTTTAATTGGACGACGCGCGCTTCAACGTCGTTTTGATTGGTTTAGAATAGAAAAGGCATTCGAGAATCACGAGCTCACCTTTTTGAACGTTCTTGCGGCAAGAATGTACTTCCCATATCGAGTTGCTAAAGAATTACTCTTCAGAGGACTAGAACACACAAGGTTAAAACTGAATGAATCGATCGACCAATTTTCCTTTGATGAGCAAATGAATACACCGTTTGCATCAATTCCCAAAGCAGTTCAATTTGGAGAGCAAAACAATGGAACATTTCTGTTGTCGACTCTCAGGAGAATAAAATTCTATTCGGTTTTGTCCTCTAAATTGAGCTGCTTTGGGAATTGCTCAAGGGGTCTTTGAACGAATGAAATTTTGAGACTTACTTTCCAAGGAGCGTGTCAAATGATGTGACGGCTCCATCTCTGACTACAGCCATTACAATACAAGGACCTTGGGATATCTGGGAAGCCTGGAAAGATATACACAGCAAACACATTAAAACCAAAGACAGACAAGACAGACAGGCAGATAGACACACACACACACACACACACACAGAGACTAAAAGAAATATGGGCAGCATAGTGTTATATATCATTGAGGATTCCCTACCATTTGGTGTGGTTTGACATCAGCTGGTACACTATCACCATACATCCTCGTACAGTGTGCTGCTTGACTATCATTCAACCGCATCATACGCATTCCAACGATTTGTAGTCCAACATTGACCAATCCATCGATGACTTCAGTAAACCCCGGGCTAGATCTGATAGTCGAAGACGCTCCCCCCTGGATTTTCAGTAGGTTTGGTAGTAGGAGAATACAGTTCACTTCGAGCAAGGAGGGTGGTAGATGGACAGTGGAGAATTCGTTATCTGTACTGCAATGAGAGTTGGAGTCTTCGGGGACATCAACGAGAGTTCTTTGCGCGTCAGTGTTGAAAATCTTGTCGGACACCAGACATGGAATCTGTTCAGGGAAAAAAGTCATGTATCGATTTGTATTTGAGGATCCCGCGGGAAGCCCGCGAATGTTTCAAATTATCTTTCCACGGAAATAAGCATTTCAAGAGGCCACGTTTATTCCTGTGAGGATCAAAACACTTGTTCAAGCGCGCGTGAACTCGTTCTGAATGCGAGGCTACGCGGGGGAAATATATTGTTTCAGCTAACGTGGCTGTCGCGTGATTAAGGTGTCAGTATTGGGGACTGTAATAGCCTACAATCAATCACAAATTAAACAATATTACTACTGACTCACCCCTTCGGCTTTCAGATCAAGGGTTGGTGAACAGCAAACACCTTGGCCGAACAACAGCTTATGATCTTGAACTGCATTTTCGTACGAACAAGAGCCTGAAAAGTGGAGAATTATAATCCAACAATGTCAAAACTTTGACGACCACCACCACCACGCCTCACTGTTATCCTTATCATGATACCGACTTTGTGAGGCTATCAAAATACATGATCATTGACATTATGGGGTGAATTTGACGTAAAAAACATAACAAACATAATTATAATTACGTCACCATCGTCGTTCAAACCCAAAATCATTTCTTATGTGATTGTTTGAGAAAATTCATTTTCAATTGGGGGAGGGGGGGGGTACGCAGTGACTTCAAAGGAAAGGGGGAGGGGAGGGGAGGTCGAACCTGACGTTGTCATCTAGTCATGACAGTATCAGAAATCGCTAATATTATCGTCAATGATGTCATTAACATTAAAAGAATAATCTTTAATCACAAATTTCTTTCGCGTAACATAAATGCAATGGTTACCATATAAGGCGTTCCTGATCCGATCAAGCCCGTACGAGCCTCTAAGGTAGAACTGTGACACTTGTCGACATTCATCAGGATTGCTTGACCCTAACACATCCAGTAGCTTGCCAACAGCATTCTCTCTCTGGAGGCTGAGTACGACCACTGGTCCAGATGTAAGGTGTTTGACATGAGTATCCTAAAGCAAGTAAAGTGTAAGTATGCATTCAGTGAAGCTAATAGGATGCTCGATTTCCCGCGATGTACCCACATGGGGTCTACATTCACTGTTCCTGGGCAGTAAATGGCTATTCAAAACAAATTACTAATAGCCTTTAATGTAATTGGGGCTAGTGTGACGTAGTTGGTTAGCTCGCTGCCTGCTAAGCGAGAGGTCCTTAGTTCAGTGACTTCACACACATGTTTCAACTTCTCTCTTATCCGTGTAGCTTTAGCTTTAAATAGCCTTAAAACGGAGCACTGATGGAGAGAGAGGGGGGGGGTTAAAGTGCGCATCGTCGGCTTTTATTGATGCCAGCCTCGTAGCTGAAGGAACTAGCGATGTTAAATAAAAGTTACTTCGTGCACTTCCGGTTCCGGCTACTTCGAGTTATCACATCCGGTTCCAGATCATAAGAAAAGTGTGTAAAATATTCCTTACCTGATCATCTTTCAAGCACTCCCAGTCTCGCAGAACCACCGCCAAAGCATCACCTTCAGTCAGATAATCCATCCTCATATTAACAACATTAAAGCCTTCTCGGGTAAGCCTCTTGAGAACCTTACCCACATGTCTGGGTACAGCATCAGGTTTGATGACACAGACAGTCGTCAGTAAACACGGACCTGCTAACAAACTGGCGATGATAGGAACATCATCCGGTGATAACGGCACTTGGGTATTTGTATTCGCACGTGCAGGGCTATTGCTTCGTCCATGCTTCTTTTCTTTCTGTTGCTTCGGACTCGCCTCTACGTGGCCACCCTCGCTGGTTATCAGGTCCCTTCTTATCCGCGGCAGGTGGTGTTGATTTGTTCGCATGGAATGGTCTGCGTGGAGCTCGTGTTCAAAGAAGATGGCGGTTAACTGGCGATACGCGATTTCTGGGGTCGAAGACATGAACATATCAGGACACATACCGTCTTTGTTTTGTTGGGGACACTTCTTTGGAGAGCAGCCGTAGTAACTGTGGATAAAATTTCTCAGCCGTTCGAACGCGTTGACACCTCGTAGCGCGCAAACCAAGGCGGGTCCCGATGTTAACGGCTTGAGACTGCTTTGCCAGAGTTTGTCTCCAATTTCATAAGGAGTAAACTCCTTCGCCTGGTGCATAGTCATCGAGGAAACAAGCTTGATTCCCAGCAGCTCGAACCCACAGTAGACATCATCCAAATCATCTGAGTTTATTTGCATTTGGAAAGTGCGAGGTGAGTCGAGGGTCAGTCGATCGATGATGCGATGACGGTACTTTGTGGCTTTCTCTTTCAGCAGAGTGAGAACACAAACTTGTTCCAGTTCTGGGTTGGAGTAGAAGGAATGGCTTAAGGAAGCAGCTGTGAAAATATTGGAGTTGTGCGCTTGTTTTATCTTGCTTCCGAGGACATGTCCAATGTGTTCGCTGTACGGAACGACAGCAAAGCACAACCTGCTGGTAGCTGCCTGGCCTTGGGATGTTATTTCTCGCGGAAGGTAATCCATGAGGGCTATCTGTTCTGTGAAGGTGGTTACCAATGACGCCACGTGGTGCATTCCGTTTTCTTTCCTCAAACAAAACACAGTACAGGCAAGAGAAAACGGATTCTGGACTTCTTCGCTGTGTCCATCAAAAACAAAAACTTTAGACGCCGATTGATCACTGGCGAAGCTCTTGGAGGGACAGAATACAGGGAGTTGCGCAGCGGTAAACCCTAAGATATCCCTACTGCTGTCTTTTTGGTTTTGCGGGTGGAATCTGATTCTCCGTATTCCTTGGAGTGTAAACCCCTTCGCGTTACAAATAGCCAGAAGGATTCCAAAGCATCTGGGAAGGATAAGCGGAGAAGTAACAATCACGACTAACGATTGTGTTGCCGCCACCAGAGTGCAGGGAGGGGAGGGCAGAGGAGTGTGCAAAGCGCTTGTTAGTAGCTGTTCTTCTTTCCTTCCTCGAGACCCTGACCTCGGTCTTTGGACTACCACGTCATCACTACCGATATTTAAGGCATCTCCAGGGGGGACGCGACCTCCAAACCAGCGCGCAAGCTCTGTGTTTGCTCGTTCAGCGTTACGTGGGCAGTAGAACAGGTGGTCTTCCTTGTCTTCCGCACCGTAGACTGCTCGTAAGGAAGTGGGGTCTGTGCGACGTGCTAGCCACGTGTCTTTGGGACCTACTGCGTCTAGCCATCGGGACAAGGCGCGGGGACCTCTGATGGCTAAGGCGAGGAGAGGACCGTCATGAGGAAAGACGTTAGAACTAGACTGGTCTAAACCTGTCAAGGAAATCAAAGCAGGGAATTCGTAAAATGATGATGATGATAATGATGATGACAATGATGAGGTTGAGGATGAGGATGAGGATGATGAGGATGATGAGAATGATGAGGATGATGATGATGAGGAAGACGAGCAGGAGCAGGAGCAGGAGCAGGAGCAGGAGCAGGAGGCGGCGGGAAGATATGGCAATGATGATTATGAAGATGATAGCAATGATGGTTGACAAAGATGATGGCGATGATGAGGATAGAGTGTTTGATGATTGTGATGAAGATTATGTTGGCGATGACGATAGTGATGGTTGCGTTAGTATTGCCAATACTATTTGGATGATGTCCAAGAAAACAATGGAAAGCCATCTCATTGGTACGGGAAGTCGTACTGTGTACATTCCGTAAAGGCGCAGACATACGGTGCAACATTGCATGCGATATTGCGCGCAACAGGACTATTGCATCGTGTCTACCCCTGAAACTTGTTGAATGCAACATTTCACGCAACAAATCTGAAAATTGCAACGTGTGTTACCCCGATTTAAATTTGTTGCGCGCAATATTGCGTACAATGTTGTACTGTGTGTCGGCGCCTTAAGTGGACGAGCAGTCGTCTCTTTCTCTCTCGCGCGCTGCGATTAGTTTGTCGGATGTTTTCAATTCCGTAAAATGACGATGGTGTAGGCCGTGCTTTTCACAATTATACAAACTTGAAAACTGACTTACCAGGCCTCTCATCGAAGGGCACTCTCTGAGTATAAAGAAGCCGAAATCCAGCAAGGTCTAATCCCTCTCTCCAAATACGATTCAGTATATCAAACATGCATAATGGATCATGAAGGGCAAGAAACTGAGCAAGCATCATGGTGTTCTCAATTTCCGGTCCGCTGTATTCAATATTGGACGTGCTCGTATCGACCGTGTCTTCTACTTCGTGCGTCTTCCAGTAGAACCCAGGCTCCGCTCCAAACACACGGATCATAGCCTGGGGGTCTGGGTTAATCGTCAGTAACGATGAAAGGTTTTTTTGACTGAAGGACATGTTGACAACCCCGGGGGGGTACCCTACTATCTTAGTCAAGACACCGCACAGCGTGTTAGTCCTTAGGAACTTGGCAACTGCTACCTGAAAGTTGTTTCCTTTCCCCCCCTGCTTTGCGCGACCACCCTGGAACTGATACCTGCTGCAGATTCCAACTTTCACCGACAGCTCCCCCTCATGCCATGTCTGCTGCAGCCCAATGACGTTGAACGGCGCGTCACAGAAATCTGCATTGTCTTGGTAGTGAGTGTTTCGAGGTACGGAAACGATGGATAATAACCAAGCTATTAATGTGTTAAAACAGTGGCAGTCTGTGCCTGTCTGGGGGCCTCTGTTAGCGCCTTTGCTGCCTTTGTTTCCTCCTAGTGAGAGCTCGCCGCAGGTGGAGAGCGAGACCGAAAGAAGTAGGTAGTTCTTGGATGGGAAATTTTCTGGAAGACTTGTGGGTTGTGGCTCGTAAGAAGCGTCCTAAGAAACAAAAATTCCTGCACGTGAATATTTGTTGTAAAACTCTTACTCCTATTCGAATTATTTACCATGAATCATTTCAGCAAGACAGGTGTCTCGGACGTTGTAACACAGACACACGCTGTAAGACAGACCACTGATAAACCCATGACTGGCCAATCAGATTACTTGCTTAAGGCAATCTAAGGGCTGCGCACTCGCCTCTCATCTCTGGGGTCTCGTTCTGGGTTTCTTTCTTGATTGGAGGGTTTTACTCCGGGTTCTCCGGTATCCACACCCTCTCCCTCCGCAAAAAATCAACACGATAAATTCCAATTCGATCTGAGATAGCCACGACCTGACTTAGATCAAGCCCTGAGGTTGTTTCAAGGTTCGATAAAACTGATACTTACCACATCAAATACGATAGGTGTCTCGGGCGCAGCTATACAAACACGCCCTCCAATTGTTCGTGATTCACGTTCACGCTTGACACTTTCCAGTCTATGCTGTATTCTTAATTTCTTTGCTTTGATTTTCTCGTTTAGAAGCCTTTCCTCGTTGTCTTTCGTGGAAGATTTGGATTCTTTCTTCTTGGTTCCAGATTCTTTAACTCTTTCATCTTGCTTTTTGACCTTTATCGTGTCATCTTTTCTGTTCATTGAGGTGTCAGCGCTGACACCTGAAATCGCGGTCGCTACTGCGTCTCCCTTGACAGTGCGCTCTTCGTCTAGTTTCTTGATCTTTTCTTCTGGTAAAGATTTCTTTTGCTTGTTTTTCCGTTCTTCTTTCTCCTTCTCCACCCAAGCTTCTTTTCTTTCAATGACACCAGTCTCGGACTTCAGGTCTTTGTTGGCAAGAACCATTGAAGCTATCCTTTTATTGACTTCTTTAGTCCTAGAGTCATCTGTCTTTTCAGTGGCGCAAGGCTTCGGCCATGGTGTATCAATGTGCTCTAGCGATGGGACAGAAACAAATTCTGTTACCCTTTTATTGGGGGAAGAATCGTCAATATTTATCATGACGTATTCATCATCATCATCATCATCATCATCCTTTGATTCCATTTCTTCTCCCATCTCATATTTTTTCTGATCATCAGAAACCTTGATCACTAAGCGCTTTTCTGCTTTCTCTACCAAACCAGGGTCTTCTTTTATAGTTTTCACTTCACCCAAAGTTGTTGGACTCATTTTTGTGTAACTAGGTGTATTCAGTGATTCACGTGCACGCGCACTGCTGGTGTCTACCATGGTTCGTGTCTTCACTGTGTTTGTTCCATACGCTTGGTTTCTCGCTGCCAGCCCTTGCTTTATTTTCTTTCGCTGTTCGTGCCATAGTTCCAAGTCATGCTCGTCTTCAGAACTGCTTGATGAACTAAACAATGAATAGTAGGGTCAACAATGTTTTTGAGAAAGGCTTAAAAACCACCGTTTCTATGACTGCAATAATATATTCATCACTATGCCGGTAGAAATATTTTCTCAAGCACAGCCAAAGGGTCATGCGTATCAAGATTTTCATCATATCCTCATCAGCAATCATCGTCATCATCACAAACAGTACAATCAACACCATAGCCATTGTTATCACCACTACCATTATAACCACCACCATCATCATCACATCACAATTACTACCACCACTACGATCATTATCATAATCACAGTGAGTGCCAAATATACTTCCCTCATTTTAATTAAAATTGGGCAAGTACGAATGATGAAACCAGAAACAAAACTATCATATGACAAGGTTTTTTCACCCTTTTTTATGACCCATGTGCTATGTCCTTGGGCCATAACGCAGCAAAAAAACTTGGTCCATAACTTATAGTACAGTCCTCATGCTTAGTTATTAAAAGAGGTATTAACTGACATTTTTTGAATATTCATCACAAACTGAAGCCTACCTTTCTGTATCATTGATACCCAGGATTCTTTGAATGGAACTTGAGTACAATGAACTAGCCTGCAGACATAAAAAAAGCTTGGTCTAAAAGCATAGACAACGTGCAAAAATTTCTTAGCTTCAGCTTGTCAGTCAATAACAAAATTCAAAAATACCACTTTCCTGGAAATAAATCCCTTAATATCAAAAATACAAAAGTTAATTGCAGCAAATATTTTTATGATTGTAAAAGACGGCATATAGCAGGCTCAACAAAATAATATAGTTATACATAGCTATCTGCTGGTGGCTAGTTATCAAACACACATTTTGACATTCTTTACAAACTATAACCCACTCATGCATTTATTTATTAAACAAAGAAAAAAATGTAACGAAGGCTGCTCCTCAAAAGAACAGGACCTTGTTCATCATACCTTTTCTGCTTTATTTGGTTCAATCTTCTGGTTACGCAAATCAATAAATACTGTTCCTCTTTCCTCTGTTTTTGAGCTTCTTCTCAGAAGATCAAAACCTGTGTTGTGGCTTGATGAACCAAACGATGCACTAACTCCAACAGATGATGTAAATTGAGTGAACATTGTGCCTGCATCGTTATTGGAGATATCAACTTGTATTCCAAACTCTTTGCTTTTAGATGTCTGTTGGACATCTGTTGGACTTTCTGCACTGGTTGGAACATCATTTTTAATGGCAGTGATGGCTTCATCTTGTTGCCTCTGGCTCAAGTTCACAAGCTGTCTCATTAGTTCATCACTACTGTTGCTCCTATCAGAGTCAGAATCAGGATCATTATTATTGTCATCAAAGTCCAGTTGAGTTCCACCTGACCAGGAGGAAACTGTTACTTCACTGACACGTTTCATGAGGTCATCAAAGTCAATATTTGACAACTGTGAGAAGCTCAGTCCAATGGAATCATGTGAATGATTACTAGAAGCCCTGACACTAGATATTGCCTTTGGTTCATCTATTTCCATTTGAATACCAGTACTTGAAGTTCCAGTTGTCTTAAGGTGTGAGGTAAGTTGTTCAGAATCAAGAGCATTTTTGTCATATTGAATCTCTGGTGATATGTGTATGTCTTTTTCATCACTGCACTACAAAATAATAAAATACACAAGGTAACTACTAATGCATCAAAGGGAAGAGGATATAACTAAAACAATAAGATCACTACTCATTTGTTAGTTGTATTACTACAACAACTCTCATTGTTGAGAAATATATACTGTATATAGTAACATGATTTTCAAAAAAAATTTTTGGTTTATTAAAATGTGCATGGAATTAGTGGTGCAAGAAGATATTGATACCTCCTCCCAAGTTTGAAATTTACACATGCCTGCATCAGGTGAAGCCATAAAAATGGTGCTAGAATAAGCCCTTAACAGACCCTCCTCTCCCCCCCACTGGAAATTGTAATCTCTTCTATGATAAAGGCATGGATATTTCATGAATTACACATTTTACTTCTTTATATAATTACTTTGAAGACTTGGTTACTATAACTCTTTATATAATTACTTTGAAGACTTGGTTACTATAACTCTTATCAAGTTCACATGTATTTGGTAAAGATAGCCCACTATCACTTGATGTCAAGGAAACCCTTCCTTCATCTTTGGCAGTCAATGAATCATCTAATGAGGTTTCTTTTTCCAACTCCTTGTGAATTGCGGCAAGGCCCAAGGAAAGATCCTCTGAGGGAGACAGGGAAGGTAAATCACCACTTCTGTGGAATATCACTGGTTCTTCATCACTGTTTACCTATATAAGACATCCAGACCACATGAATAACATTTAGGGACCAGTCAATAATTAGAGGGGAGAGAGCCATTATTTTTCATACAATTACAAAAGGGGGGCTCACAAAAATCTTTGCAGGCCTTTGAGGGGTTCAATTAAATTTATGTAAGATATTATTATTATTATTATTATTATTATTATTATTATTATTATTATTATTATTATTATTATTATTATTATTATTATTATGTTTGACAACATAGGCTTCCACAAAAAACATTTGTTGTAGGAATAAAGCCTGGAACAATCCTGATTTGATGAAATTTCAATCTTCCTTTTTCAAGTGTTATCCTTATTTCATTTTTTGTATGTATTTTCTTTTCAAGTAGCCAGTTGTAAATTGCCTATCTGTAGCGAGATTTATAATTGTAAATATAAATAATAATAAAATAAGTTTCCATTATTATTTTTTTTTTTCTTCTTCTCTGCATTAGGAAAGTCAAGGGTTCATATAAACATGCACATCAAATGGAAAATAGACCAGCCCTCCCCTCCCCCTCTAATTAATGGCAACTCCCTTAGGGCCCAGTTCCGATGTCGATTTTTTCCTGTGCTGAACTAAGTGAAAATGAGATGTTAATGAACAGAAACAAAAGATTTGACTAATTTGCATTAGATTTGACATGGCAAAAGTTCAAACATTGTGGATAAGGATAAGAAGTTTGTTTCAGATCAGGTTCCAGTTCTCATGATAACGTCAAGTTTTTCTATTTTAATCTTATCCTCATCTTTTTTAGGCAGCGCTTTTGTCAAACTCAATACACAGGGAAAGACGTGCAAACATTCAAGAAATTGAATAAATTATTTGATAACAAATTCGTATTATCAACAAAAGGAGGTCAATTTTAAAACAACATCCAACGACCTATCAACAATAATTGTACGAACTTGTGTAAAGTAAAATAAGTAAGTTATGTTAATGACCAAAATTAAGTTTATAAACTTACGATGTGTCTAGAAACAAAAAACAAGATTAACTGAGTACCTCTCAAATAAAGAAGAAAAAACTGCTCCCTACTTACCTCAGATTCACTATCAGAGCTAATAATGGGAATATTAGCCTGCACCTCTGCAAAAATACTGTCCAAAGCGGGCTTTAGTCCTGCAACAGGACTTCTGTACAAAACAGAGGGACCACTTTCTCCGTCGTCGCTGTCGTCACTGGAATACATTTTGACAGGTTCAGAACAAAAAGGAGAACTTACTCATAGCTGAGTGTCAGAGGAATTGATAAGAGACATTATGACGGGGTTTGAAATTGAGTTTTTTGTTCATTTTTCTTCACTTTTGAAGCTCTTTTTTTTTCACAACAAATCCTCCGTCGTTGCATGACGCCATCTTGTTCACCATGGCAGCAGCAGATAGCAGCAGCCTCGTCTCCAAGACGCATCACGTGACTTAGAGGTTTCTATTTGCTGGCGATTGGCTGGCTACTTTTTCAGCAAAAACTTTATTCAAAATAAATGAAGAAAAATGTGGTGCCCCGAGCTCGTTTTCAAGATACTGAATTTTGAATATTACCATCTTGACCAGTTTTGGAAAGAAAAATGGCAAAAACAGGCAAAACCAAGCTTCACCCAAAATAGTTCATAACTCAAAAACTATAAAAGCCATGGAAGTAATTTTTTTCTATTTTCGAGCACTACATAAAAATCATTTAAGAACGCTCCGAGAATAAGCTCAAAACAAAGCGCTTTTTTAAAGATTAATTTACCTGTTCTTTCCGAAAATTAAATACAGAAATACAAACTTCGATGTTTCTTCACGCCTCCTAAGTAAGATTCTAAAAATAAATGCAATTTACTGAGTTTCTAGACCTCCAAATATTTCTGAGAGTGCCACTCAATGCTGAGTTGTTCCGCATATATTGACAGCAGCTATTCGGAAAAAGTGTGGAAAATTGGAAAATAGGAAAATAGGCGGGAGAAACTTTGGAGTATTTAAATGACGGTCTAAACTTTGAATTTTGACGGCTAAAACTTTGAAGTTTAACGGCGCAACAAAACATTTTTTGTCGCGACGTTTTGTGGATTAATGTAAGCGAATATATGCAGTCTTCCACCAGGATTCTGTGCAACAATTGAAGAAAAAGACAAGAAAACCTACCTTCACAGTTCTCCTTTTCATTTTAGACCCGGAAGTCGTTCTTCCTATGGGTGACGTCACTCTAAATAGCTGTATCAACACAGGTGAATAAACAAAACACCTATTTTTCTGAGTTAAAATCTTTCTATAATGAATTATCGTTCATATGTGTCAAAAAGAGGCACGGAAAACAGCAGGTATACATTTAAGCTCAGGAAGCACTTTAATCGTATATTTCAAACATTAAGTTATTTCAAAGTGCACCTCAGGTTTTATCAACGGGTAAAAAGCAAATATGCTATGAAGGCGTAAAGATTTTTGGCGTCAAAGCGTTAAAAGAACTATTTTTGTATTGGCAGGTGTCGTGTTCTGGGTTGCCTGTGGTAACAATTTAGTCACGTGATTGCGGTGTCTGATGTCAATCTATTATTACGAATATTATTCAGTAACGAAGGAGAGTGTTATGCTCTGGTATTGTTAGAAGTTTTTCCTCGTTAACAAAAGGATTCCCTATTATTCTCCTCTCGGTTTAGCACGGAATGGATTCTATGTGAATTTCTACATTGCATGGTAAATTTTTGAGTCCAATGGCGCCTGGTTAAGCTTCGCGATAATCCTCAGAATTTAGGAAAACCGTTCTGATTTAGTCGAGTGTACTAAATACTTGCGGTTAAAAATGTCAATGTCTGAACATGGAATGCCACAGCAGACACCAAACTAGCAGCCAAGGTGTTATCAGTATCAACATTTAAAGGGTTTATTTAAGCGGAATATGGACTTTGAATATTTGAGTACGTAGTTCTTCGAAAGTATGTCAAGGAGTAGTGTTTCTACGTTGTTATTCAGGAAGCTTTTTCCTGTCCTGGCTACAGGATTTCTACTGTTAACATCATTTATATCGGGTACCAATGCTAAATGTGGTGGGAAAACTATACTAAAAGCTCTAAATGGAACTATAACTGACGGCTCTGGGAAGTATCCTGAGGATAAGCGCTGTGAATGGCTAATAGAAGGTAATGATATTCCTACAGTCTTGCTAAAAAATGACAAACAATATGCGGATTTTATTCTAAACTATGTCCAGTTATAATGGTTTGTTAGTATATGAGGTCTAAAAAGAGTGTATAAATTAATCAGTGCTATAGGAAAGGTTCTTTAAGGGTTAATTTTAATCAGTGTAAGCTTAAGCTTAAATATAAAAATATATCCAAATAAAATTTAATGTTTGTCTTCAGAACTTTTTTTTTACTCTAACTGTTGAAGCAGCTGCTAGTCTAGTCTTCCTAAATCTTATGTCATTATTTAGAGAAACGTGCTAACAGCTTTATTAAAAACGAAATGGCATATCAGAATAAGTATAAAGACGTTCTGTTGGACTTGTATTTGGTTATGCACAAACATGAGTATCTTTTCAAAACTTTGGGCTTCCATATAGACGACATTGATTTGTACTAAATACTATTATGTAATAATATGGCAATATTTATCTTCAAAAGTCTTGAAATTTTTGCCGATTTTTTTTTTAAATTTTAAATTCTGCATTAAGTCTAATATCCCCTAACCTCTTAAACTTTAATTCTCCTGTAATTTATTCATTATAATTTGTGTTCAGATTTTAAAGATAGATTATATGATGTAGTGTTGATATAAAACATCAATTATGATCAATACTTTTGATCATAATTTTGACAATGTTGTCCTCAAAATCTGGTGGAATTGTACGTATAAATATGGCAAAATCAGTCATGCAGTGATAGTATGTTATGACAAGATGCATACCTTACAGTACGTCAGTGATAGGGAAGTTACTGGAATGTTGACAGATTTGTCTTGAAACCTACAAAAATAATATATATAAACTTTTTCATTGAATTGAAAGAGACCAGATAAACAACATATATATAATATATTTTTTTCCCCCTGTCCTTTGAACATGTAGTGTGACCACTGATCTATGTGTTAATTAATTGAAAAGCCTAGTATAAACACAAGTCTGTTATAATGACAGTATGTGTGTGTTACAGCACAAAATGATTGGCTAGAGGGATGGGGAGGTTTTGCTATATTTTTTTGTAGACTTCAATAAAGATAATTTTAGCAGTCTTGATTCAGTTTTTTGCACTTAGTGTTATTGAAACACCTTTTGTATAGCTTTGTTATGGTAAAGTGTAGATTTATTAATTGCAATGCTAATTTTTGTTCCAGAATATTGTATTGTAACTATGATGTTCATATTGATATATATTTGTTCTTTTCTTTTTGCACAGCTCCCCATCCAAACATGTCTATAACCCTGGTATTCTTGGAGTATAGCACAGAGTGCTCCTTTGATTATTTATTTATATATGATGGACCTTCATATCGGTCGCCGTTGATTGGTAGTTTTAGTGGAAATACTTTACCAGAAAAACTAGTAGCTACATCTGGAAAGGTAAAGTGTACTTCTAGCTGGCCTCTTTAGAATATATTTTGTCATTCCCTTGAGTGTTATTTCTTTCTTACTGGTAATTAAAACACTTGAGGAGAGGATGGTGGCATATGAGTGGTAAAGTCTGTGTTCTTTGACTACAGACTCATTTACTCAATGGGATTAAAGTAGCACATTTGCCTTTCCCCTTGATCTGGGGTCTTGGATTAGATTCCTGGACTCAGCATTTCATATGAGTAGAGTTCTTGTTGGGTCTCTTCATTGATTCCAGGGTTTTTCTCTGGGTTCTCCAGTTTTCCTCCCTCTGTAAAACCCAACATGCTCATTCTATCTGTGAGCTAGCCATGCCCTTATTTGGATCAACCTGTTTCAAGGTTTGATAAAATTGAATTAATAGTTCATTGTTAGCTTAGGTCATTTCAGTGAAAAAATATTCATGAATACCAACAGTGAAGAGTGGACAACTTCAACAATACAGAAACTTCAAATATTCTGGACTTTTTTTGAAATAAATGAGTAACTATTTTACACACAAAAAAAGCTAAGCCTACCAGCCAACAGTTAAAACTGGAGTATTGGTTCAGAGTACTAGAGTATTTACCCCAACTTCAACTTTAACTTCAACTGAAACCAAATCATTGTTTTTGTTATCTTTTGAATTTTTAATCTTTGCAGATGTTAATCAATCTTTATAGTGATACAAATTACGCACTAGAAGGTTTCACAGCCAATTATACAATAGAGAACTGTCCTAAGGAGTGTTCAGGTCATGGGGTGTGTTTAAATGGACAGTGTACCTGTAGTGGACCATGGCATGGCAAAGCGTGTGATATACACTGGTGTCCAGATAACTGTAACATGGACACTAATAATGGAATGTGTAATACTGTAAGTATGTGTACAATAAGATGGTGGACTTTGATTGTCCTGGTGAGTGTACTGTAGTCTTGAGAAAGACTGTTGTTGGTGGTGACTGACATTTCACCAACCTGAGGAAGTCATCTTCAGATTTGTCAAATTGTCAATCACGACCAACAACGGTCTTCTCAAGACTACACATACCCAGATGATCAAAATCCACAATCTTCTTCAATCTGGGTTCAAATCATTTACTCTTATATGTACAGTGATATCATGGAGATATCTTATGGAATTAGTATTACATCAGTACAAAACATCAGTCTGTCTTTCCTGAGGATTTACAAACACTTTTTTAATTATACCTCCGCGATATCATATCTTCACTTGCATCTTTACATGCATATAACACCAGTATGCTCTGTTTTGTTGAAACTAATTTTTTCCTGACTTTTTTTCAGTCCAATCATCATTGTTCTTGCAAGCAAGGTTATGCTGGAGAATCGTGTTCTGTTTCTGTTTCCACCAATGACAGGGCTAATTCTTGGTACAAGATGGACACGTTCTCCACTCAGTTTACCCCTCGACTGGGCCATGCAGCAGTGTATTACAAACCTACTGACACAATTTGGTCATTTGGAGGTTTGTCAACAATTGTTTTCTTGTAATTATCTTTCTTATTGACAATAAGATCCTCTAACACAATTTGATGTGGCTACTGATGAAGAGCCACTATGTGTGTTGTGGAAATACCACTGCTATGTAAATCTGTCATTTATCAACCTATCATTTTCATTCTCAAGAAATAGACCTCTGTTTCACAGTAATACTTGAGAAGGAACATTAATAGGGATGAGCAGCAAATAAAGGGTCTTATTCATCTCTGATTTTCTTCCAAGGTTATGATCTAAATTCTGCAAACGATGATTTGTTGAAATTTAATTTGACCACTGCTCAATGGACAAAAGTAACAACAACGCAGCCACACCCAGTAAGTGAAAACGTTCTATTCAGTACTTACTAGTATGCTAAAGTGACCAGCAACATACTATGTCTGCTACCATAGCAACCAACTTTACCACAACTAAGGGGCTGGTCAGTAACTAGAGGGGAACTGGTGCATTTTGAATTTTACTTTTAAATTTCCCATTACCTGTCTTAGCCCACTTTTTGTGGAGCCTTAAAAAATGCTGATGAACCAACCCCCCCCCCCCCTGCCACTATTTGCACTATTCCCCTTCTAATTAATGACTGGTCCCTGAATTTAGCTACTGAATAGTATTCTGTGAAATTAATAATTAATAAATTTAACAGTTTATACCACATATATTTCTATGATATGAGCATCAAGGGTATCTTTATTATCAGGTCGGACGTTATTCCCACACGGCTTCCTTGTACCATGATAGCATACTAATATTCGGAGGGCAGTTTGGTGATCAACATCTGACCAATGAACTTTGGATGTTGAACTTAACAACACTCACCTGGACTCAACTTTCAGCCAATGATCCTAATGCTCCTCTCCCAGTCACTCAGCACACAGCAAACCTGGTTGACGACAAGCTGTATATTTATGGAGGTGAGAGTTGTTTCTCTGAGCAATAAAAGAAATAATTATGAGAGTGTCAACTTTTCTGGAAGAGGGCTTCATATTGAAGAGGGTCCACCACAGGTACACTGTAGCTGAAATCCTGCCATTAGTTTTCACAAAATCCTGTTGTCCTATATTACTTTAAGGACTGCCAATACTGATCTCATTCATACAATTCTTCTATATCATGGTTTCATTTGCAACTCTTCTTTCAGGTCATACAAACAATGAGAGTTTTTCGTCAGCCATGTACAGGTATGATTTGAGCAAAGCCAACACTGGATGGACACAAGTAAAGTACAAGAGTGGGAAAGAAGCAGCACTTCAGGTGTTGGGGCATTCCACTGTCTACTATGAGGACACACGGTCACTTGTTGTCTTTGGTGGATTTTCCCCAGAGTCCTCCAGGTAAATACGACCCATCTAAATTAATATGCTGTACCTATATGATAAAATTTAAAGGGGCAATTGGACGAAAATTGCCCATAATCTAAAACGACTTGAAACTTTTAAAAAATAATCTTTGCTACCTAATAAACAATGTGTGTAAATGCTTTCTTCGTATTCCAAGTAGAAGTCTAAAAATTTAACGCTTTTTTCTCGTCCGCCATTGAAATTGTTGTATCACAGCCAAAACATATTTCGTCAGCAGTAATATGCTGTGTGACGTCATTTACTCAACCAAATTGCTTCGACCACACTTCATACTATTTCTTAGATGTTTGGTTGATTTTTATAAGCTGTTCTCAAACTTTGAACAAGATTATATCACACTCCACGCATTCAAAATTATCAATGAAAGAGCCAAGTTGAGTAAATGATGTCATAAATCCAAACGAGACCCACTCCCTTTGAGAAGATACATGATTACAAAAAATAATGGCGGACGCCAGGAAAATTGCAATTTTTATTATCTTCTCACGGGTATATGACAAAACCATTAAACAAGCTATTATTGGAGCAGTGTTTCATCTTAAAATAGTGGAATATTTAATCAATTTGGACTTTCAAAAATTCGGGCGTTTTCGTCCAAGTGCTCCTTTAAGAAACTATTTATTTTTGAAGTGAGGTTATTCCAGGTCTAGTCCAAATCAGAGACTTTGACACAACTTATTTAATGATTTGGATGGAATCTTTGAAATAGAAATTATTATGGGTTTTTTGGTGCAAAATAAGAAAATGTCAGGGAATTAACACAATTGTTGTGCATGCACATTTAAGAACATCATATCAATCATGTTTATCCCACATGGAATATCTTGCCCAGAAAATAGAGTACCATTGGCTACAGAACCAAACTTGTTCTGTGAATGCAGGAGATTGCTATAGGCTCTGGTTAACATTGGGGTTTCTTACTCAGAGATTCCAATTCCATAACATCTTCAGCCACCCAATAACATTCAAGGCAATAAAGCATGGCCAATCTGCATTGATTCATTCTTATCTTTTTTTAACTCCAAAATTTAGAGAAAGCACCCGGAAGAATAAATTCCATGTATTCCATGTTGATCATTTGGTGTGGACGCAGTGGATTTTGACAGGGGACTCAAATATACCTAAGCCACGTTCATTTCATTCAGCCACAATTGTTGGGGACTACATGGTTGTTTATGGTAGGTTAATGTAGTAGTTAATCTATGAAGTTAAACACAACCTGCAAACATCTATTTGACTTAATGTAGTAGATGTTTTGTGTGAGTGAAAACTTTCATGTCACAATGACATTTGAATGGTTTGTTTCTCTAACATTCAATGCCTCCTGGGCATTCAAGAAGATCAATGAATTCTTAACATCATCATCATCATCATCATCTTCACTGTCATCATCAATAGTCAGCATCATCATAATCATCCCATCTTTGCCATCATAATCAACATCACTTTCACCGTCATCCAACATCATCATCATCCACCATCACCATCAACCTCATCACCACCACCACCATTATCATCACCAACATTATCATTATCACCACCATCATCATCATCATCCACAATCACCATCATCATCACCATCAGCCTCATCACCACCACCATTATCATCATCATCATCATCATCATCATCATCATTATCATCATCATCATCATCACCATCATCATCACCATCAGCCTCATCACCACCACCATTATCATCATCATCATCATCATAATTGCCATCATTGCCATCATCATCACTGTCATCATCCCATTTTTTGTTATACTCTCATGTCTGTTTCTAGTTTACTGGCTAGTTTAAAGATTTGAATGTTTCATATTGTTGTCCCATTTCAGGGGGTAACCGACATGAACATAACAAGGATGAAACTTGCTATGACAATGATATCCATTTTTTTAATCTCAAGTGTCGGAAATGGATTTCCATGGGTGTCTTCAGTCAGCTTTCTGCAGCATCACCTGAGTCAACGAAGCCTCAGCGAGGAAGGTTTTCTCATGTTGCCTTCGTCAGAAACTCTTTGCTCATTATCTTTGGTGGCTACAATGGAGCTCCACTGGGTGACATGTATGCATACAAGCTTCCTGTAGCTGTTGCTGTGGTGAATACAACAGGAAAAGCAGTAGCTGGTGGCCACTGTGATCAGTACTTGACATCAGGAACATGTGTTCCAGACCCGGCTTGTGGCTGGTGTGGAGACCAAGGAAAATGTTTCTCAGTTGAAAATTTTACCAAGTGTCCATCTGGCTGGAAAACAGAAAACTGTCCAGGGCATTGTGGTGTGCTTAGTCAATGCATATCTTGCTTGACATGGGGCTTAAAACACACATCAAAATGTGGATGGTGTGTCCAAGACAGCCAGTGCTACCCAGTAACATCACCACAGAATGCTTGTGAGACACCCACATCAAGCAACGCTAAAAATATCAGAGGCTGGTGGGGCGCAAGTGGACAGTTTTTAACTGGTTCAGTTGATCAGTGCCGATCAAGTGACTACCCTCCTGGATTGACAACAATTTCTCACAAGACACCAGTGAACGCTAACCATCCTGATGATGTTTCCATAGTTTCATCATCAACAGATCTGATTGCTTATCATCCTTTACTCTGGAACAAAATTTTCTATAAAAATTTCATTGGTTTCATTTACCCCTACAAGTACAGGCCAGTGCCGTGGAGTAGCTTCTTTTTAAGAGTGTTAACGAAGAACCAACTTCTCTCGAGAAACACCTTGTACCTTAGTACTGATGATAAAAAAAGCAATTCAGTAAGTTAACTTGTTTCATTCATGTTATTGAGGGTTGTATTGATGGTGATGATTAAAATAGTTGTTATCATGATAGTGATAGTTGTTGTTTCTTATGGGTCATAACTATATTGCACTCCTTCTCCCTGAGGTGGTTAATTTATGGGCGACATAGATGGCGTATGCCATTATTGCACTGCCTCTCACCTCAAGTGAGTCCTACAAGTTGAGTCACTGGTTTGAACCCCACAATCCCATGTGTGATTAGAGTTTGTTAGATGTGTTGTTCTCTCCCTTGCCATGAGGGTTTTTCTCCAGGTTCTCCAGCTTCCCTCCCTCTGTAAGAAACAACATGTGAGCTGATTGTTGTATGCTGTAAATATTGAATGTAGTGGTGTGTGGAATGTGTGTGGAATGTAGTGGTGTGTGGAATGATCCTCAGGGAAGAGCCCCTCACAGGAAGTGATGGTTGTAAAATATGTTTTTAATTTATTCATATTTCTGGCACTCTGATGGACAATTGTCAGTGTTCTGTTCTGAAGTGAATAAATTAACCTCCTCAGACAGAAGGATTGCATAGTCACAACCTCAATTTTGCTTTAAATAATAGTTTTCAATGTTTTTGTGTCATCAGGAAATAGTTGCTCGGTGTGATTATGGACCACTTCCTTACTCCTGTTCATCGAGAGCATTCCGTCCAAACAAGGATCTCTTTCCCAGTCCAGGGCAAGATAAGAAATACTACATGAAAATGGAAGCAGAAATCAAAATAAGCTCCTCATTGCTTCCTTCACTTCTTTTTGAAGCTTCCTGGAATGGTAGTAGCCCTACATTTATAGCTGTAAGTTTGTTTGTTCTCTCCCTTGCCACAAAAGGTTTTTCTCCAGGTTCTCTGGTTTCCTCCCTCCATAAAAATCAACATTACTTTATTTCATTATGACATCACAGCTTGCTTATGAGGGCACAGAATTGTCCACAAATTTGAAATTTGAACAAAAATTGCTCAGCTTAGAAATGTTTACTCTCAAATTGTCAGCTTAATACACAATATTTCTTGTATTTGGTGGCTGGTGGCTGTGGCTGAGAGGAGAACGGTTAGGCATAGGGCTAGCAGTAAAAATCCTACTTGCTACAAAAATGCAGGCAAGGATCTCATGTCGACAGCCTATACTACAAGAGGAGTATGAGGCATAAATAGAGATAGACCACTTTTCTATGGTCTAGAAACACATTTAATAGCGATTTTCTTTGTAATGTTACTGTTTTGTTCTCCTCCAATGGCCTTGATCCTTAGTGTTTAATTAATAGATTGTTTTGATGTGATGTCACAATTAAACAAGGCAATTAAGTGTTGTATACCTAGTTTAATAAATGTAGTGGTAGTGTTTGTTTGAGTGAAAGTGGGCCAAATTGGAAACTAGTGAAAGCTATTAAATTTGCATCCCACCACACACCAAAACCCTTAAACAATCTGACCGGATGAGCCGTAAATTGGACTTTCTGTTATTGGATCAGTGGGTGTACTGTTTGCCAAGCAAGGAGCAAGGGAAAAAAAACAGTCCTTATCATTAGTCAGCATTGTAATCCTAACTCAAGAACAAAATGGACCAAATCCACTTGGGTGTATTTGCTTTCTCACTTCAGACCACTTGTCATTAAACCCTTGGGCTTTATTTCTTTGTTTCTCAGTAGCGCTTGAGAAGATACACTAAAACTCTTGGTAAGGAGAGTGAAAGCTGGCAGCATCACAATACAAGAAACATCTACTAATCAAAAAGCGTTTGTATTTCTGCAGCCAATAGCTGGACGCTACCTGCAGCCATATACATCAGGTGGCAGTGAATGTACAACTCTGACAAACTGCATGCTTTGCATGACGGATGCAAGTTGTGGGTGGTGTAAGCTAACAAACAAGTGTGTGTCCCGTTCTTCATCTACTAGTTGTGAGAGCAATGGCCATGTTCAACACCTTGTTCTTAATGCAACTGAATGCTTTAGATGTTCTGATTTTACAGATTGTGCATCTTGTGCGCAGGTCAGTCAGTTTCTTGGTTCACTTGTCTTTCATAAATTTCCATTTTTTTCTTCTTATAATCTTTCTTTCTATCTTTTATTTTCCCTTTGTCCAATTTCTCACTTTATATTTCTCAGAATATTCTCCGTTTTGTTTCTTTTTTCTGTTTGCTTATACTAAATTTAATGATACATGTGGTTAATTCTTGTTTTTCTTTTTTCTTTGTAGCAAAGTTTGTGTGAATGGCTGTCAAAGGATAACATTTGCTTCCGTCGGGGAAAAACATCTGAAATACGTGACCCAGCCAAGTGCAACTTACCTTGTCACAGGTAATAGAAAAGATTTCATATGACTGTGAAAAGCTTGCGGCACAAACATGGTCCCTGACATGGTCAAGGCATGGTAAAATCCTGGGGTGTCTAGGTACGCTTACGGCACCAATTGTACCGCAGGCTTGATGATGATGTGATGATGATGATGATGATGACGGTGGTGGTGGTGGTGATGATGATGATGATTGTGGTGGTGGTGGTGGTGGTGATGAGATCATGATGATGATGATTGTGGTGGTGGTGGTGGTAGTGATGATGAGATCATGATGATAATGATTGTGGTGGTGGTGGTGGTGATGAGATCATGATGATGATGATTGTGGTGGTGGTGGTGATGATGATGAGATCATGATGATGATGATTGTGGTGGT